>JAJOOH010072706.1:0-14274 GCA_029582605.1 Solanum gracilifrons
AATAGTCCACCATATACAAGAGGGTATCATGTTCCACCATTTCTTCTGGCTCTTACTCCCCCCTCTTCTCACCCAGCAACTAAGAAGGTCTGCAGTGTATTCTGGCATTGTCCAGTTTGTGTGTGTTCTGCTTAGAAAAATGGCCCATAATTGAGCAGTGACTTTGCAATGGAGGAATAGATGGCTATTAGTCTCATTTGTCTCATTACACAGTGAACACCAGGAAGCTACTTCAAAGCCTCTTCTTTGCAGCTTCTCATGAGTTAGGCATGCCCTTCTAGCCACTAGCCATGAGAAACACCTCACTTTAGTTGGCACTTTATTTTTCCATACCTTACTCCATGGTCCGGAGATTTCCCCTGGAAGTTCCTTCACTTTCCTATTGTACAATCTGCTGACTGACAGCATACCATCATGATTGTGTTTCCAAATCATTACATCAACTTCCAGATTTGTGCCCTTGAAATCATCTAGCGTTTGTAGCATCTCGGCTACTCTCCCTATCTCACAGTCATTTAGTAACCTTCTGAAGCTGAAATTCCACCCTTGTTCAGACCATACCTCATTTACCATTGCATCTTGAGACTAGCTGAGGATATATATATCTGGATAGGAAGACATCAAGGAATCCTGACCAATCCAGTGATCTTTCCAGAAAAGAACCCTGGTCCCATTCCCCACTTTGTATCTAATATTGTGTTGTAGTTGACCCCATAAATTTCTGATAGTTCTCCACACCGAGACATCATACGGGATATTCACCATATCGGAAATCCATGGGCTATTCTGGCCGTACTTGTTACTGATAACTTCCTTCCAAAGTGCTTGATCCTCTCTTCCGAACCTCCACAACCATTTTGCCAACAAGCACTTGTTTTGTAGCCCCAAGTTTCTGATCCCTAACCCCCCTGAGATTCTACTCAGCAAAGCAGTTTGCCATTTGACAATTTTTGTACATGTGATTTTAGACTATGTTGCTTAGACTTCCCAAAAATATTGTCACACACGTGTCAGATCTTCAATAATTTAATATTTTTGGAGGATTGGACACACACTCATCGACATTTTTTAAGAGCCTGAGCAACATAGAATTTAGTCCTACTTTGTCCACTTTTAATACCTTCATGCACCGCTTTTAGAGCCTGTTTGGATTGGCTTAAAAGGTTGTCAAACCTGCTTTAAAGTTATTTTTAGCCTTTTGAGGGTGTTTGGCAAAGTTAAAAATAACTTAAAATAAGTTTAAAATGACTTTTAAAAAGTTAAAAAGTAGGTACTCCCCTACTTTTCATTTTTTAACTTAAAAGTTACTAAAGTTTGACTTTTTAAAAAGCTACTTTTTAAAAAGTTAAGCCAAACGGGATCTTAATCATGTTGGTGAAGGAAATGATATTAAACCATCCCAAGGAACCTTTCAATTTATTCTTGATGTGTCCAACTTGCACCTTCTATCGAATGAGATCATCTTTTAATCTTGTCTAATCTTTTTTTTGATAAGGTATCTTGTGTAATCTTATATGATCCCACATCCACCCTTAGCATCAAGTATTTCTATGACACTCATCTAGTGGACTATGTCGCTCGAGCTATCCACAAATGTTGCCACACCCCCGTTGGATTCTTCAAAAATACACTATTTTTGAGAATCTGACACTCACCCATTGAAAATTTTGAAGAGTCCGAGCAACATAGCTTGTGAATATTTGGACTTTACTGATCAAACATTCACTCCCATATCACATTGTTGATATTATAAATGTTTTACGGAACTTACATTTTGCTTGGTAAATATCTATATCACATTAAGCTCTGGTAGAACTTCTCTTTTTCAGCTATCCTATTTCTATTCTATTTGTAACATCTTCATCTATGACACCATTACCTTGGAAGATCAAGCTTTAAAATCTTAAGTGTTTGCATTAAGGCAGCACAATCTAGTATATTCTTATCTCAACCTCACTCTTCTTATGCCAACTAAACTTCTAATGCATATGGTTAGTCTTACTTCTACTTATCCTAAAACCCTTGCTCTCTAAAGTATTTATCCATAGTTCAAACCTTTGGTTGACACCTTCATTGGTTTCGTCAATTAACACAATATCGTCAGCAAATAATATACGCCATAGGACCTCATCTTGTATTGTATTAGTTAGTTCATCTATAAGATTACAAGTATGGTGTCAATGCTGATACCTGGTTTAAACCCACTATTATGGGAAACTCCTCTGTATCTCCAACTATAATTCTTGCACTAGCCACAAGCTCCTTCATACATATCTTTATGGCATTCATATATTCAATATGAATTCCTTTCTTATCCCCAACACCTACCAAATGACCTTTCTTGGTACTTCATCTACTTCCTATGTTGATATACAAACATTTTATGTCAAAAAAATAAAGCAGGAAATAAATGCTGAACTGGGAATGATCCAATTATTTTAGTTGAAATTGCAAATTAACCGGACAAAATCCAATTCCTTTAAACTTCAAAACAAAATGCCAATTCTAAACACTGCCTACGTTCTCTACCCACATTTGGTACTGACAACCAAAACGTAATTGAGAAATAAGCCGATATTGCAAGTAACAGCATAAAGCTTCATTCCTCTGAATTAGTACCCAAAAACACTAGCATTCAAAATACCCAATTCTCATCTCAGTAACAATAAAAATGAGCTTTTTGGTTTGTGGGTACTTTTCAATATTCAACATTTACATACCCCACCAATCAATTAAGCAAGCAAATAAACAATCTAGCCAACAAAAAACGGAAAAAGCGCAACATAGGTACCTGAGAAAACAAGAATAGAAGGTTGATGGGTAGTGGAGGAACTAGTAGAGGAGCAATTACAGTGACGAGCGGAAGAGCAATTAGAGGCCATGAAGGAGAAAGAAAGAGATCTGGGGGAACCTGAAAATGGGGAAAAAGTGAAAGGAAAGGTATATAAAGAAGAGGGCTTAAGAAGTAGAGAGGGTCCCAAATAACTGTCCGCCATACTTGTCGCTCTCTATTTATACCATACACAAACCCCAACTCTCCTTAGCTTTTACTAATGCAATACCCAATTCTTACACATGCACCACATTCAAAGATACCATAAATAGACTCTCCTGGAAACAGACAATTCTCTTCCTCTAGTTATTTCTCTTCCTTTATTGTTTCACTTTTGCCAATAAATGAATATATCTTCTTCTTTTTTTATAACAAGAGAGTGAAATATGTATGGTATATATATTTGTATTTCATAAAATCACCAAAAAGATTGCTCTTTAGGAATTAAATTAAAAGATGTCATCATTTTTTTAACTATAAATAAAACATATAATTTGAAAACAAAATGAATATATTACAATATTAAACTCAGAGTGGATTGATATTCAAAAAGCCAAATAGATATTGCTTGAAATTATAGAAGGGGCGAGGGAATGTATATAATGGGAAGTTGAATAGAGAGCTTGATTATTAAAGCAAATTAGTAATTGGGAAGAGAAAATGATTTATTTGGGTGTATAATATAATGAGCAAGTATGACATTATGAATCGTATCAAATTAGATACATATGTTAGCTAAAAAAAATATGGAGAAGTGAGAATTCACATAACCATTCCAACTAAAGCGTAGTTGTTATTTGTAGCTAAAAAAGTATCCACATTCCTATAAGCACGCACACCTTCACTGATTCTTCATGGGTAAGAATGGTTGAAATTAGTGAGTTTGGGGATTCAAACATCTGCGATGAGACATTGTATCGATTGATGCTACAACTTTAGAAAAATGGTGAGGGTGGCCAAATGAACTATAGTTTTGGCCAGAAGTTTAAAGCTTCATTTGCCATCAGTAACACGAGTTATAATACCATATGATGACACAAAATTTACCTATAACGAAAAGATAATAACCGAGGCAAAAGTATTACTACTTGTACTCATCAATAAAAAAATATGAAGTGTTCATCGCGAGAACTATAGTCAATGAGAAAACAGAAAAAGCAGATTAATCTGATTTGACTAAAGAATGTCAAAAAATCGTTAAGGAAGTTCTGTTTGGAGCTTATTACTAAATCTCTCTCAACTGTTCTTGGAGCTTCATTTGAAGCCTATTTGCCTAGATGATTGTCGCTGGATTTTCATTTGGAGCTCATCTGTTTAGATGATCTCCCAGTCTGATTCATAAAAGCCTTCTTGTGACAATTCCAACTTGTCAGTTGGAAAAGATATTGTCTTGCCTTCTGCATTTGATTCCTCTAATTCCACAATGAGATCCTCACATTTGGTTGCGTCCTTGTTTCTCTGTTTTCCGTGCTTCACCTTTAGCATTGCCATATTTTTCTGAAAGTAAAACAATCACAAGTCAATAAATGACTACACACATATAAACAAAGGAAGGTGATATGAAACAAATTAATTTGTTAGAAGAAAAAGTGGCATCCAATGCAAAAATATAAAATCAAGGGGAAGGCAGGAGGCAAGACCTTGTGAGAGATATGAGCTCCATGGAATTCAGAGCCTGAAAAAAAATCATCTTGATCCACCAGAACACAGTTTCCATCAAATGCCACTTCAGGAACCGAGTCAATAACTGGTTCATCTACAAGATGATCCACAGACGCTCCTGCATTGTTTATCCATTAGAAACACAGATGTTAAAGGCCAATGCCAATGATTTCTCAATCTTACAATTCTCCTTTATGCATGTCAAACAAGGAATGATAGCTTAACCAAGAAAAGAACTTAAGCGCACACACTAAAGAGTCATGTCTGGTCAGCATAAATCAATTATCAATTCTATGTAGTATCATGTACAACTTTTTTTTTTTGATAAATAGTTTACATACAGCAATTACCTAGTCCGTCAAAGCAATGCTTTCTAACTGAGCTAACTACTTACAGAACGATTATATTATCAGCACAAAAGCAGAAAAAAAGGAAAGTAGCCAGAGCTACCAAGGAAGTATTGCCATATAAAATTGAAAAGAAACTAAAAAGGTTACAAAATCAAATGGGACTTTTCTGATTGAGGGAGAAAAAGTTGTACAAAAAGGGGAAAAATTAGCATCATACAAACAGCCAACAAGAAGATATACCAGTCTTAAGACTAGGGAGAACATACCATTTGATACTGCTGGAAGTGCTGCATTAGAATTTATTTCGTCAAAATCAAGAACACTTTCTTGTGACTCAGTAGAGTAAATTGAACAAGTTAATGATGGAACATTCAAAGTGTTAGCACCATGATCTGTGAAATCTATAGTTTTCCCCTCTTGCATAGAAGGGTCAAATTCTAGGCATTCAACTGATGATGCAATTGTCGAAGATTTGGCAGGAACTTCAACTCCTGTATCACCCTCACAAGATAATGTCATTTTTAAAGTTTCCTCAGTAGAAGCAACTTGTGCTGAACTTTTACCAGTACAATCTAGTATATTTTCCCAATCCTCAATAGACATCTTCATCGCCTTATCTGCTGTTGGCTGAAGTGATGGAGCAGCATGCACTCCTTCCGTGGCTTCCACAGCGAGCTTGAGGGAAGATGAGTTTGAACAGGAAAGTTCATCCTTGCTATCTTCTTGCACACTGATGTTTGACAGCTCAGAAGCTGGATGTTGTTCTTCTCTATTTTGTTCTGAAGATAAATTACTGGTCTCCTCCTCGACAGCTGACAAAGATCCTGGGAGTATTTCTTGAATAACCCCTGCACAAAATTGTTTCAGACTTGCACTCGCTATCTGGAATTGGCTTTCAACAAAATTAATCTGTTCCTGCCAACACACAATGAATGAACTAAACAAGCATGTATCAAGGAACATCATAAACTGGCAGAAACCTAATTTTAATATCCAGAACTCACAAAAAAACTAGAGGTTTGCAGATTATACATGATACCACAATTAATAGTAGCTGAAGTCTACCATCCATTATTTTTGCGGGAACAGAAAGACTAATAAGAACACCAAAGAGGTGGTATTATGGATGAAATGTATATCCGTGTATTTTGTGCATATATGTGCATGAAAGCACCAATTGCAATGTCCTCCAACATGTACCTATCTACATATTTTAATTTGATTTGCAAATGATAACAAAACCGAGAAAAAGGAAAGCTAAAAGAAGTAACAGACTAAAAGCCAAAGAAATAAAATGGCACTTAAGATATACGGAAGGCCAACAAATGATACCTGAGATCTAGCATCAACTTCACAACACAGATTTTCCAGCTTTTCGCCAATTTTGTCGAACCAGGCTCTGCCTCTACTTGTAAAGTCCATTACGAACACAAATATCTGAATGATTAGAGTGGTCAGTACATAACACAATTCCTGTTCTAAGGCAAAAGAACTGTAACCTTCAATTCAAACCAACAAGTATGAACAATAGGGGTACACAGGATGAAAAATAAGAAAACTGCTTGTATAATTGAATCACATTGAGCAACAGGCTGAGCAACTTTCTGATGAATAAAATGCATGTGGATGTATAGAGTAATTCATCCATGTCAATACTAATGACGTTGCACCTGCTTGGCTTGTTTATTCTCCCAAGACAGAAACCAGTTACAAGACAAACAGAAAGCTAGTAATGTGCTTTAAGCATGTCGTTGCACTCGAAAAGGGATGCATCTTTAAGTGCAACAAAAACATACCCCACTGTAATTTCACGACCGAAGTCTGGGAGGATAAGATATATGCGGACCTTATAGACCCTTAGCTCAAAAGAAAAGTTTAGATAACGGTTGCAAGAAGAAAAAACGGCAACAAAATACGAAGATACAAAGCAAAATGAAGTAACAGATGGTAGAACAATTAGAAGAATATGAAACTACACTATTACCAAATATTACTACTAATACGGAGAAGAGGATATGTGGCTAACCCCTCTGCCTCTCCCACCCATTGGACAACCATACTCTGCTACCTACTAACCTTCTACCCTAATTTTCGACCTTCATACCTTCCTATCTAGGGTTATGTACTCAGCAAGTCAAAGTTGTGTCATGTTTTGTGTAATCACTTCCGTTGGTTCTTTTTCTTCCTACCTCTACCTCTCCTAACTCCAACTACAGTCAATCTCTTACACCCTCCTAACTGGCACATCTGTACACCTTCTCCTCACATGTACGAACCATCTCAGTTTCACTTCACTCATCTTATCCGCCACAAAGGCCACTCTCACCTTTCCCTATATAACTTCGTTTCTAATCATATCTCTCCTAGAATGCACATATATCCATGTGCGTCTCTCCTAGTATGCTCATATATCCATGTGAGCTAATACAAAAACAAGAATTGAAAGATGAGATTTATCTGACATTCAAATATAATTGCAAGATAAACGAATGCAGGCACGGGATACAGGAGTGTAGTTCAAACAGCTGACACCGCTATAATATATGGTGAATACCTTCGATTGATCACTACACCACGCATTCAGATACTCATTGTTGAATGCACCTTTCTCCTAAGTACAAAATTAGTTTTAAATTTCAATAATCACTCGTTTTTTTCTTTACCACAAAGCAATGTGTGGCATCAAGTGAAATTATCCCTATAAAACATTGGGAAACATCTGAGACTATATAAAACGTTTGAAACCCCATAAATAGAACTATATCAAAATTGGACGGACAGTTAATCACAAATTTGTGGAAAAAAAATATATAATTCTTTCGTTTGTTCAGTTCATGCAATTAATGGAATCCGAAAAAGTTTTCAGTGTTCTGAAAAAACAAACAGAACAAACAATATTGCAAGTTCATAATATAAAATATTAATCATTCACAGCAAAAAGATGATCAATCCTTGAATTAAAGTTCACAACTTACCTGGTGGAGACAACAAAATTGATAAAAAAAAAAATAGATTATAGTAAAACGAGGAGTAGCCTAATAGAAGTAGGAAGTCACTTATACCGAAGAAATCTAATTGTGATAGGACTAGAGGTGTTTGGAGGTTAAAAGCTGATCAAAATTGTTTTTAAGTATTTTTTAATTTTTTAATTTAATTTAGTATAAATTAATTTTGATTCTCAAATTTCTTTTATACAATAATCCTGACAATACAATTTCAACTAATAAAGAAATAGAAATTGTGATATGAATACTTACTTAAATATGTATTTTCAAATTAATTTTTACATTTATATTTAAAATAAAATATGATTATTGAGAACTGCTTAATTAATTTTTATATGTATATTTAAATAAAATATGATAATTGAGAAGCCAGAAGCGGTGCACATAAATAAAAGTACGTTGTGAATGTTTATTTTTTGTTAAAATCAGAAAGGGTAATTTATTGATCAAACTAAATATGTTGATGTTTTTTTCTCATTTAAATGGAGTTGTATCTCTATGATATTTTACATAATTCGTATTTGTTATATATAATTTTGAATTTGACGCAATAGTCAAGTGCACGCTAAAAATATGTTAGACTAAAGCTCTGATCCTAATTAGTAATTACTCTATGTATTAGGGTTTTGCCCTGATTTTCTTTTCTTATTTGAAGTTTATTATTTTCCTTAAAGAAAAGTCAAAGTATTACCATAAATACTTGAACTTTTTCTGAAAAAAATAAATAATATTCTTTCATATTTGGTTTATCCTTTCCAGAGAAAAAATTTGGAAATCTATAAATTGAAGATCCCTATTTTCATAGCATAAAACAATAGCATCTACAATGTAGTTGTTTAAAGACTTTTGTTTATGGGGAGATTTATTCTCTCAACAATTTCTAATACTTTTCTTTTTAATTAGTTTTAAATTATGTAGGTCAATTCGTCATATCATATAATAATATATTTCTTTTAGAATAGTTTTATGTGTCGTCTAATTTATCAACCATATTATTTGCAATCGTAAGCTTTCGCATGACGCCCTAATCACCTTCATAACCCAACACAATGTTTATTTATATCAATATATTTATATAAAAAATATATATACTTCCGAATTATTATAAATGGTATGTGTATCTTCGTTATATTTTAAGGTCATAGATATCTTTTAACGTCAATCTTTTGAATTCATATGTACTCTTAAGACTAACTGTTGGAATGTATCCGTCCACTTATCAGTCAAGGACTGGGTCCCTTGACTCAGCAAGAACAGTAACTAAAAGTAAGCGTCCACTTGTTTCGATGGGATCAGGTCCTCAACACAGTTACAATAACAGACAGTAAAATAAGTGCTGAAAGTAAAGTGTCAACAAACAACTTTACGTGGAAACCTCCTTGCTCAAGGGAGTAAAACCACGACTTTTCAAACTTCTTTCACTAATTTTCTTCAAGCAAAAGCAAAAGCAAAAGTAAGTTTACAAACTGAGATTAGCCTGCTAATTCCCACTCTAAGCAATACTTCATATTACTTAGATGAGTCATAGCAGATACCACACTGCCCACTAAGCTACCTAACTCTAGATAACTTAGACTTCAACAAAGCAATGCATCCATTGCCCACTATACTAACGCTCACTGATTAATATAGACTTTAACCGTAAGACACAAAGTTAACTCTAACAATGTTCTTACAAAGATTCAAACAACACTTTGAAACGTTTCTAACAAGAGTGAAACGAATCCTACAAGTTAAGCTCAATACAAACAATCAAGAACATCAACAGGTACGGAAAGCACTTCTTCTGTTGATCAGGTCCTTGCTGTATGTGTTCTTGTGCTTAAGTTCTTCCTTGAAGATGACTTTCTTCTTTTTAGCTTGTGAGTTTTTGTTTGCCAAATCTTGAGTTTGTGTATTTTGGAAAGAGATGATATAAATCAACACAAACTCGTTGAAACACTCTTATTGGCTGAAGGCCTGCTGTTTAGAAAAGTTGTGCACCTACCACATCAGAGGTGGCAACTTTTCTGACAGTTGTCTTGCCACATTTTCACGTCGCAGTCTTGCAGGGACCAGGTCCCTGCAAACTTCTTTGTGGGTTCTTGAAAAGGTTTGCTAGCTGACTTCCTTCTTAGGATGAATGAATTTAATATGGTGTTTGTCATATAGAAAATATCAACCGTAAAGAGTTATTATCCGTTGGACAAACATCCTCGTCCATTCTGATTGGTGTAGTACGCTGACGCCTCACCAACCTCTGACACGACAGCTTTACAGTTGTACCCAATTATAGATTTAGATGAGAAAACTCTGCCTAGGACCAAGTCCCTGCATTTGTGAGACACTGAAGAATACAATCTCGTCCGTTCTTCCTATTGGTCTAGGACATTGCACTTTTCACCTATCACCTGACATGACAGCTTTACAGTTGTACTCCATTTGTATCTCGACGAGAGCACTCTTCCAGGGACCAGGTCCCTGCATTTGTGAGGATCATCGAAACACCTAGAATATAACATTTTCCCCATTTTTTATGATTACAAACAAATATTCCTCACACTAAGTTTATTCATTTATATCCCTGTCAGCAGTCCCAATAACAAGGATCTGGTTCCTTGTTAGATCGATAAGTTTGTTAAATCATCCTATCAACAAGAACTTTTCGGGTAACTAGAGTTTTATCATCCCCAAAATTTGTCAAATCATCAAAACATCTTGATAGCATTTTCCCCTTTTTGATGATGACAAATATCTTACTCCCCCTATCGGGAGGACCAGGTCTTCTTCAAGTAGCTAGCATTGATTCCCCTTATCGCCATGACCAGGTCTTCTTCAAGTAGTTAGCATTTGTTCCCCCTATCGGCATGATTATGTCCTTCTACAAGTAGCTAGTATGTGTTCCCCCTAACATCATTGATCTCATACCTTAACAATTTCCCCCCCTTTTGACATCATAAAAAAAGGTTAAAGTAGTAAACCAAGTTCACAGAGATGCAATTCAAGCAAATTCATAGCCACTTCGGCAACACTAAGCATGAGTAAAAAAATGCATAAAGTAATGAGACAAGTCAGTAGAAATAAGACATTTTTCATCCATAAATAAAAGATCAGCCATCAAAGCATTGCAAATATGATTACAAATGGAAACCAGAACAATGCCCAAAAAAGAGGAATGAGGACTGACATAGAGAGTTAGGAAGAGATGGGATGACCTAGAGGCAAGGGATTAAAAGAAAGAATTAGTAGAGCATATCCCTTAGCATGGTATTTGCGGAAGCCTCTCTTGAAGTTCACATTCTTTGCTGCCCAACCTTCATATTGAACCTTTGGGGCTGCCAGGTTTTTTTTTTTTTTTGAAAACCTGGTCCCTCTAATAGTGTTGTTTCAGAAGTTGAGTCTTTAGGCACACTATTTCAGTATCCTTGTTAGCAAGAGCAACTATCATAGTATCCAATGCAAGCCTGAGTTTCTCATGACAAACAGATTGATGAAGTCAAACTTACTCAAGGCCTCCGAGATGAATAGAACAATAATTGAGAAACCATTTTTTTTCATTTTTTTTATTATCAGACACCCTTTTATTCAGAATAATTTTAGTTCTCAGAATATCAACTTCTCCCTCTTTGAACATCTTTTTTTCCACTTCTTCTTTTTGCATTGTGGACCTGGTCCTTTTCACACTTAAAACAACTTCATCAGAAAATTCTCGAATAAGAACAAAGAGTTTAACAATTGGAAGTGTTTTTGAGTGAGGAGAAAATAGGGTTTCGGAAAACTCTAATATTCGGAAGGGAAATTGATTTTCTGTGGAAATGGAAAGAAATATGGAATATAAAGAAAGTGAAAGGATGTATTATATGAAAGAAAGTGTCATTTTGGTATTCAGAAGATGAGATAACGGTCAGATACCTGAATGACAGACTTGTGGCAATTGCAACGGTTCTCATGCATAATTCAAACTGCAATGTTAAGAGTGCTAACCTTCGAGAACGGACCAGGTCCCTCTCTTAGTTTGAATGTGATTGCCTAGATCTGTCCTGACCTCTCTTTTCCTTCAGCCCTTTTCCATGTGTGTATACCTACAAAAGGTATGAGACTGCATTTGCTAAAACATACATAACTGAAAAACAAGGATACCTGCTCCCTTTGCATAGTCATGAGAGAGTTGATTGTTTTAGGCAGGATCCATTCAAGAAGGTTTCAGCATTCCCAATCATCAGTTTGATTATCTCAGCCAGGTCTTCTAAGAGCTTCAAGATATTGCTTGATCTACAAACGTTGAACCCATCAAGCTGCACTTGCTACATCATTCTCTACCTCAGTTGATGAAAGAGCAACTGAATCTTGCCTTTTAGTTCCCCATGAGTGAGAGATCAGCCTATAGCATAAGTCACTCCTGAGGCACTCTTTCCATCAACTTGATACCCAGCATAATCAGCATCACCATGTACTCCAAATCAAAAAGTCTCCTGATGAGCAGAATAGAACCAGGTCCTTGTCTTCTTCAATTGTCTTAGGATTCTCTGAGAAGCCTTCAAATGTGATTACGTTGGATAATCTTGGAATCTTGAATAAATCCTGACACTTGACACTTGCATCATTTACATCTAGACCAGATTTATTCACATCCAACTTCGAATTAGTCCCCATAAGAGTATCAATTGACTTGGCATCCATAATATGAAACTTCTTCAGTAACTTCTTTGAGCTGGTACCAGGTCCCTGTCTTAGCAACCTTTTATGATGACATTACCCCTTTTTAGCATTATCTTGACTTCAAGAACTTTAAGCCTTTGAACAGCTCCTTGATGAACTTTTCTTGACAAAGAAGGGTACATTTAGAGGTTTGCTGAATTTGTAGCTCTAAGAAGAAATCTCCCATCATGCTCATTTAGAACTCACTCTTTTGAAGCCATTGTTGATGAGGAACTTGGACAACCTTAGCTTGTTAGGAACGGAGTGTCATACTTGTTGACACCTAATTTTCACCCTTCACAATATAAATTAATTATTTCGAGTTTCTCCAATTTCAAATGATTTAAAATAATTAGTTTTATAAAATTTCCAAAAAATAATAATATAGTTTGCAAGATTTTTAAATAGTTTTGTCACTTTTCTTAAATTTTAGATGATATATACGTTTTACATAATTATGTATATAATTAGTATATTTTATGATTATTCGAAAATCGTCTCAAAAAGATTTTATTTTAACTAAATATTTGGTTAATTAGTTTAGTTATATAATAGTTTATATTTTTAATTAATTAGTCTATAATTAAGCTAATTATTTTATTTTGTTGAAATCAAGAAGCTTATTAATTAATTTATTTTAATTCGTCTTATTTAAATTACTAGTCAAACTTGTCCTAATTAATTAAGTATGGTTACATCTGTAATTTCCAATTGGCCATAATTTAAATTTATATGGCCAAAGCCTAGTCCAATTCTGACCAAGTGTATTTCATCCTCAACCCATTTAAAGGACCGAATTTTGGGCCCTTTTTCCCAATTACCAGCAGCCCATTTCTTCATTACCATTCAATATTCCTCCAGCCCAATTTCCCTTTCCCAGCCGGCCCACTCTTTCTATACACAAATAATACCCATTTCAATTCAAGAAACCCAATCCAAACATCCCCAATACATCATGCCATACGTACATACACAGTACCCCACCGCCCAACTTCATCTTCCTCGCTGAAAATCAGCAATCAGCAGCAGCGACCCCACCCCATACTTGCCTTCGTCTTCTTCACGCTAAATCAACCCGGAAATCGCGTCTCTTACCTTGCCAGAACCCATACCCTGCATACCCATCACCCTCACGTCCCCTTTCCCCCATTTTAAGGGATTTTTTCAAAGCTTTTTACTGTTAGATTGAAAAGAGGCAGAGGAGTCCGAATTTAAAATTGAAAATTCACCCGATTTCCTCGGATTTTCCAGCTATATAATCATCTCTTTGATCACTGCTTAAGGAGGAATTTTTTTTTTTTAAAAAAAAGATAAATCAGTAAGACTTGGTGGCGGAAAGAACTCAAAAGCTTAAGTCGCACCCATCATCCATTTTCTCTGTTTTCCTTGTCCATTCGTGTTGCTAGGACCCATAGGAACTCCCAAAGTTTACGTTGGTGTTGAAGTCGCTGACTCCCGGCTTGTTCGCCTCTGTTCGCTGCCCGGAGAAAGGTAACGCTTCCTCCTTCATAATATTCCCCTCGTCTCTTCTTCTATTTTGATGTGATATGTTCCAATATCGAAAAGGCCTTATTATGTGGTTATTTGCTGTTAGTCATTGCTGGTCTGTTGATATCTCGATATAATATATTCGTGCTTATGTGATTTCGTCATTTGGTCGAGTTGGAGATTACAAATGCGTATCTAATGTCGATGTTTTTAACTACTCTTTGAGTTCCATTTATTGCTTAATCTCATGAGGGGGCTG
>JAJOOH010072707.1:0-13360 GCA_029582605.1 Solanum gracilifrons
GGGGCCCCCCCCCCGAGAATCTCTCCAGAAAAGATTTAGTCAACTTCTCCCAAGAAGTTATACAATCAATTGGCCATCCCGCCAACCATCTCGTAGCTTCACCTATCACAGAGAACGGGAATAAACTCAACCTATGTATTAGAATACAAACGACCCACATACATCCATAAAATTGTGAAGGTGTTCATGAGTTAAATCCCCAAACATTCCTCTTAGTTAGAGCAATTGTAGCAATGTTCTGGCTACATGAAAAATTGTCCTCCGTGTTGTTGAAGTTATATGGATGGGTCCTGTGGTTTGACTAATTGTTACATGCAAATCATTCAAATTACCCATGTTTTCATTTTGTCCATAGTTAGTGTCATTGACATGGCATAGTCACTCATGTTTTAAACCTGCAAATCATCAAACAACAACACCAAAAGTCAATCTATTGAAACTAAATAAATTTATAAACTAACTTCTCAAATGGAATGCTCAGTCATCATTCCACGGCAACAACACCATTTTTATAATGCTGAAACTATTCCTCAAAATCAATTAAAAAGTAAGCGGTCGTTATCAATAAAAATACCCAACCACAGAGAATGATACAACACAAGGAATTCTACCAAGAAATTTTGGAATGTAAATTCATTCATTTGTAGTACTAAAAATAGATGGGTGGATGATTCCCCTAAATTTAATAAAAGGGTTTGGTTATCAATAGTTACAATTAAACAAGAGTTTCAAGGAATCAAATAAGTAGCAAGAAATCTAAGGGTGCGGGGATTGGAAATTTATATCACATAGGGGTGATTGTGTTATTCTATAGTGATGAACGTTGACATCTTTAATGACACTAATCTTCTTTCGATCTCATAGCATCAGTTCATAGAATCTCCTTTCTGTCTCATCTATATGTGAAACTTAACAACCCAATATCTTACTCTATTCTCTTTTTCGATGTAGAAATAGGGTAAATAGATCCGACCTATAATCGCTATTTTCAAGCTAATTATAGACATAAAACCTAAATTGCTAGTATTGAACTAATTACCCACTACGAGCAATCCCTTTCGAACATCAATCAGAGATTGAAAGTAAGAATTAATTTTTCAATCTTAACCCATAAATTAACCCGATGCTAATTAGCTCAAATCCATTTACGAACAGCAACAAAAGAGAGCATAACCTAATACCCACAACATTAAATCAACATCCAACCCTATGAATTCATTCCTAGGTTGCAGGGTTTTAGCCACCCATCAAAAATTTTTAAAAAATTATACCTTTGCAAGAAAAAAGTCATGGGTAACATAAAATTAGCAATTACAAGAAATGCCCACTTTGAATTTCAACTTCGAATTGTCAATTTCAAGAGGAAAAGTTCCTAAAAACTAAAAGCGTTCTTTACAAAGTGAAAGTGTTTCTTGAGTTGAGAAGTTCAATACTCCATTGTAGGTTTTTTTTTCTTCTCACTCTCTGCAGTATGTGGTATGCTACTCTGTTGTGTTGATTTTAAACATCATATTGTGACAATATGGTAAATATTACTTGCTATTGTCTAGTTTTTGTTCAAAACCCATGCGGAAAACTTGAAATCAACGAGATGAAATAGGGGGGTTGTGCTTTGAAATATTTAGATCTTAGTATTTGTGTTTGCTAATGCAAAATAGAATGTGAAATTTTGTGCAGTTAGCTTAAAATTTGAGTTGTAGGTGAATTTTGAGTAACCCATTTGTGTTTACACAGTGCATGAAATTGTCTTGTAATAGATTGACTGATGTTATTCCTATGGGTAAATTATTCATTATGTGAGTACTTAGGTTTTTGGCTGAAATTTGTGTATGGTAGCATTCCTATGTGTTGTTGAACTGATGTTAGTGATTATTTTCTTGTGGTGATGATGAAATTGTGACTGAGAGTGAAAATTTACATAAATTGCCTGCTTGTATGCTTGATAATTCCCAATAATACATGGGGTGACATCCTTCTTAAGTGAAATTTTTATGGTTTGTTTGAAATTCATTTCTGAATCCTTTGGGGAAGTTTGAGTACCTACTGGAATTGATTGATGAATTGTTTAGTTGAAAGTGGATCCTTTTTAGTCTTAGTGGCGATGTTGAAGCATCGACGCTTCACAATGGTTTTTCTGTGTTATAGGTGCAACACTAGTGAAATAGAAATTTTCAAAAATTCCTTAACCCTCTTCTACTGTATCACTTGCGAGACGCATGTCTCTGTTGCTGAAATGCTGATATAACACTGGGTTGCTCAATTGATTTCCATTTTTTTGTTTAGAGGTGGTGCTTGAACTGGTGGTTTACAATCTCACATCTGCAAGCTGTTGGTCAAACATCAGCTCATTGTGAGACTAAATGATGAATTATTTTTTATACTCCTATTCTTTTTCTTTTGTTAACTTTTTATAGCTATGTTTTTCTTCTCATAAATCAAAAACCCAAAAAATTGTAGATTTGGTCTTATCACAGATCTTCTATTGTAGAGACTAACTTCCAAAAAGGTGTCGGCATTTATTTTCCCTGATTTCTTACCATAAATAAGTTTTCCTTTTCGGAAAATATTTTAATATTTTAACTAGTCCTTTTCTTGTAGGAAAGTTTTAGGACTCTATAAATATAGGCTTGTTCCTTCTAACTTAATCAGCATTCACAGTGTAGTCCCAGGGTTTTGAGAGTTGCAATTATGGGGAAGAATTTTGTGTACCTCCTTGTATACTGAGTGAATTGGTTGAGGTTGTTTCTCTCTATATTTTGTAGTCTCATATTTATAGTGGATTGCTCATCTATTTTGTGGACGTAGCTCGTTTGACCGAACCACGTTAAATTTGTCTCTTTTGGTGTGTTTCTCGTTTATCTTCTTAATCGTGTTATTTCGAGGTTTGCTTTGCTAGCTTCTGCATTACACCTGCTTATTTCGGTCCTAACAACTGGTATCAGATCTATCGTTCATGAATCGAACCATTTGAGAGATGGGTGTTCATCTTGGCGGGTGTAGTTTTAGCCGCAACCTTTTTGACAATAATGAAGATTTTTATTGGAGAAATTGTTTCAGAGAGGTTCTCTATGTCGAGACGTAGATTTGATGGAGGATATTATGGAGAAGAGACGCAAGATCCTAAAGATTATGTGAAAAAGGTGGACAAATTTATTTTGTAAGACATTCAGGCCAAATGGGAGATTTGTTGGCACTTATTTGCCCTGGTTTCTTACCATAAATAGGTTTTTCTTTTAGGAAAATGTTTTAATATTTTGACTAGTCCTTTTCTTGTGGGAAAGGTTTAGGACTCTATAAATATAGGTTTGTTCCTTCTAACTTAATTAGCATTCATAATGTAGTCCTAGGGTTTTGAGAGTTGCGATTATGGGGGATGATTTTGTGTACCTAATTGTATTCTGAGTGAATTGGTTGAGGTTGTTTCTCTCTATATTTTGTACTCTCATATTTATTGTGAATTGCTCATCTCTTTTGTGGACGTAGGTCTATTGATCGAACCACGTTAAATCTATCTATTTTGGTGTGTTTCTCGTTTGTCTTCTTACTGTGGTTTTTTAAGGTTTACTTTGCTAGCTTCCGCATTACACCTGCTAATTTCGGTCCTAACAAGTGGTATAAGGGCCTTGAGATCTCCTCACCTCTTCATTCAAGACACCACTCTTATCATATTCCGTGGTCACAACACCATTGGGAGCAGAATTAGTAAAAGAAACTCGGAGAGTTTCAGAAGAGTCTTGGCCGAATATTAAGAAGCCATAGTCCCTGTATTTCTTGAAGGAATTTTACATTCATTCCAGATAGCTTGTCAAGAACACCCTGAAAATCATTTAATATGATCAGAAATAGGAGTGCCCTCTTTATACCTAATATTTATCAATTGTTTCAATAGAAACAGCTTATTATTCCTAGTCTTCGAAAAATATAACATCTTGAGCTTGTCCTACAAAATTTTGGCATGTGTCTCATTCATAATGTGATTTCAAACATTCTCTTCAATCCATTGTCTAATATAGCCACAAACCTGTAAGTCGTCAAATTCCTATTTCTCATCCGTCATGGACTAGGGTTTATTAGAGGTAAACACAAGTAAATGCATTTTTTTGACAAATATAAAATCTTTCATCTTGCCTCTCCAAATATGATATTTATAGTAGATTGCTCATCTTCTTTGTGGACGTAGGTCGATTGACCGAACCACGTTAAATCTGTCTATTTTTGTGTATTTCTCATTTGTTTTCTTACACATAGTCTTTCGAGGTTTGCTTTGCTAACTTCCGCATTACACCTGATTATTTCGGTCCTAACAAGTGGTATCAGATACATGGTTCAAGAATGGAACCATTTGAGAGATGGGTGTTCATCTTGGCGGGTGTAGCTCTAGCCGCAAACTTTTTGACAATAATGAATATTTTTGTGGGAGAAATTATTTCAGAAAGGTTCTCTGTGTCGAAACGTAGATTTGATGGAGGAGATTATGGAGAAGATATGCAAGATCCTAAAGATTATGCGAAGAAGGTGTCCAAGAGGAAGATTTGTTGGGGTTTATTTTCCCTCATTTCTTACCATAAATAGGTTTTCCTTTTAGAAAAATGTTTAAATATTTTGACTAGTCCTTTTCTTGTAGGAAATATTTTAGGACTCTATAAATATAGGCATGTTCCTTCTAACTTAATAAGCATTCACAATGTAGTCCTAAGGTTTTGATAGTTGCGGTTATGGAGGAGAATTTTGTGTACCTTCTTATATTCCGAATGAATTTGTTGAGGTTATTTCTCTCTATATTTTGTACTCTCATATTTATAGTGGGTTTCTGATCTCCTTTGTGGACGTAGGTCTATTGACCGAGCCATGTTAAATCTGTCTCTTTTGGTGTGTTTCTCGTTTGTCTTCTTACTTGTGGTCTTTCGAGTTTTGCTTTGCTAGCTTCTGCATTGCACCTTCTTATTTCAGTCCTAACAATAGGTCCATTCAAACAAGAAGGATCTTCCACCTCTTCTTCCAAGGGCAAGGGCAAAACCAAAGGTAAGGGAGAAGAAAAAGCTCCTCTTAATGCAGTTATTAAGATGGAGCACATCCGATTTGAAGTTGAGAGGGGTGAATAAAAGGTACACTCTCTCCAAAATAAATAGTTATATACCTTTACTCTGAAGATGAATTTCAACAAAGTTTTCTTAGGGGAGGGATTCCCTAATATCCTGTAGTAGGTTAGCCCTGAGATTGGTTGCCTCTTGAGGACGCACTGGGAGATTTCTTCCTAGAGTTGTTCATGGAATTTTATACCTCATATCAGGCAAGGAAGGCATTGATGAGCCTTTGTGGTTTGGTGGAAAAGTTTCCGAATCAGCCTTAGATTCTTCTGAGAGGTGTGGAGATCAATATCATACTAGAGGCAATAAACTGCTTCTTCTAGAACTGAAAGATCAGGAAAGTGTTTCCATATGCTGAGAAAATTTCCAAAAAGAGCAACAAACTACAATGGGTTGCTAACACTATTGTTGTGGAGAAGCCAAGATGGGTGATCTTGGGAGGTGAGATATCTCGCAATGACTTGAAGTTTGAAGGCAAACTCTTGATTAAATTTGTGTGTGCTCGACTTACACCCTCCAAAAATGATCAAAGAACACATAATGAAGATGTGATATTCATTTCTTGTTTACTTACGGGTGTCAATATCAACTATGGGGAAATAATTGTGTTACAAATACGAAGAAGGCACGACAAAATACCATTTCTTTGCCCTTCCCAGTTCTATTCAACAAATTGTGTGCTCATGCATATGTGAGGCATTTTCCCTTTGATGTTACTTCGCCCACTCTTAGGGTGAGTGATGTGGATCGGAAGAGAGATGTCGATACACTAAAAATCAAAAAGTGCAAAGTGCAAATTTAAGGCTACCAATATTTTCCTCATGATACTTTGAATGTACCAACTCACATAGGTCAAGATATGCCTCAATGAGAGAGGAAACTACTTCAAGAGGATTTTCCTCAGAGTCGCCACCCAATCAAACTGCCTACCACACACTAATGGAAGTAATTTCAATGACCACCAACTGAAAAGGCTTGCAAAAGTTTCATCTCGCATTCCTACAGATGCAGTTGAAAGAGAAATGAGGGGTTTGGCCAATAGTTTAGACAACTAATATAAATGGCTTGATGTGGTAGAAGGAGTTGTCAATGCTTTGAAAGATACACATGAAAGATCTGAATGATAATGATCCAGTGGGGGAATATGTCATTGCCATGTTGATTGAGGCAATGTGAGCTCCAAAGAATACCCTTAGATCAATAGATGCTTTGAATGGATCATGAGAATGTTGGAGGTAGAGGCTGATGAAGAAGAAACATATATGCAACATGCCATGGAGGCATTCTTGAGGACAACTCATTCATAAAGGGGTAAAATAGAGTCTAGTAGTTCATTCGAGCAGCACGATGATGACAGGGATGATGAAGAGGATGAAGAAGACTGATCCAGAGAGTTTTTCCCCCTTGGTGACCTTGTTATGACAGCATTGAAGACAATGCTAACTTTGAAGTCGGGGGTTGTTTAAATTGGTCATTTGTTTCGCTATTTTTGTGCCAAGTAGTGGATAATCAATTTTGTGACAAATTATTTTAAATCCCTTTGTGGAGTATTGAACTATACTTTGTTAGATATGTTTTGCATGGAATTAAAGTAGCCGGGTTGGTCTTACATTTCTTCAATTTCTTACTACATGTTCTTAGAAATTGCATTTAGTGCCTTCAAATAGGCCTCACACTCTGAATGAATTTATGAGCACATGATTCTGTAACTTCTTTGTGAATAGTAGTTAGTTGAATAAACTCCAAATGTTTTATTTATTCCACAGTTCTTTCACGAGGAGCAAATTTTTCATTATCTTTTATTTTATTTGTGTCTTTTTGTGTTGAAAAGGGTTGGTATTTCCCTAGGATATATTGAGAGGAGACCTTATTATGAAAAAATGCCAAGTTTTAGGCTTTAATTGAGTTTTGTGATGCACATCTTGCAAGATGGACCACAAAAAAAAAATTGGCAAAGAAAGGTTTTAAGTGATTTGATAATGGGATCAAAAAAGTGAATTGAAAGCGATCTCTTGTCATGACGCATACATTTCTTGTTTTGGACTCGTGATTTACAAGCGGGATTAAAAAATTTTCCGGTGTAGTTTGTCAAAAGCCATTCGATTTAATTGATCTTCTGACTAACTTGAGATTTTTTGGATTGTAATGGCTTGTAAGGAATGGATTTGATTCATTCTGGTATATCCATCTTGTCTAGAACTTTCCCCAACATATATTTCAAGGTGAATTTCTAAATTTTACGTGACTTGAAAGATGAACCTAGGTACTGTATAAAATTTAACAATTTGTGTAATTCAATTTTCCTAGCAATAAAATTTTACAAGCATAGAGAAAAGTTAACCTCAGAGTGTTTTCCTCTCCATCATCTTCTTTTATTAGTCTTACACCAATAAACATTTAGTTAGCTAATTCATATTTGCCATTATTATAATCAACTTCATAAAAAGTTGGATATGGCGAGGTTCCTCATATTGTAACACTAATTAATAATATCAACCCATGTCTAGAGAGTGAAGTTTTATCCTCTCTTTCCCTTTCCTACTCCTATCTCCTTTCGAAATTTAATACTTCAAACACACCAGCAAGCGTCGTAGATTGCGCTGGCTACATCCCCAAATGTTGTTGTCGTTTTCCTACCTAGTATACCACCAAAACCACCCGATTCAAACCTTATGAATCTAGATACATCATTACCCAAAACATTCTTTACACAAAAATTACTCACACCCTATTCGACCACATTGGGGTCTATTAATACAATTATGGAACCTTCTTCTAATGAGTTGTTGATTGAAAATGAAAACGGTCCTAGCGAAGACATCGATGACGATGACACAATTACTCTAACCCATGAAGACAAAATAGGTTGTAGCTTCCTTGGAAATTCTCTGTTATGATCAAATTATTTGGGAAGTGTATGAGTCTTTAGTGTAATAAATCCAGACTAACTTATATATGGAAAATATCTGAAGAGTTACTGTTGGTTGATTTTGAATTTGACTACTTCATAGTGAAATATTTTAAGGAGGAAAGTATGCTAAAAGATCTTAATAACAGGCCATGGTTTATCAATGGCTTCGTTATGTCAACCAAAAAATGGTAGCCTAATTTTGTAGCCTCTGAGTTAAAAATTACCTCATCGTATATTTAGGTTCGATTACCGGGACTTCCTACTGAGTTGTATGATACCACCATTTTATCTAGGATTGGATCTAATCTTGGTCCTCTCCATGAAATCAATAATTGTACATCTTCAACCTTAAGGAGAAGATATGCTTGTATTTTGTATTGAAGTCCCGATGGAAACCCCAATTAAAATCCACATCACCATAGGACGACATAACCAAAAACATTTGTATGAAGGAATAAATATTTTGTACAAAGCATGTGGCAGATTAGGACATACTGAATTAAATTATGCATATAAGATAAAGACATAACCCACAAACCTTAAGCAAGAACAAGAATGTCCAATGCCGTCACTGGCGCACCATGACGATGATACTTGGCAAAATGTTGTGTTCCAAAAGCAACAAAATCAAAATAGATCCCTGCCAAGGAGACAACAAATGGAACACAATATAAATGTTAAATTTTATTATGTTACCAGCGGTAAGTATCTTGATTCCCAAACCTTTACTTACAAAGAAAAAGTTATTTCTAGCCCGCTAGCTAAACCTATTGTGCGTACTTACAATCACTTTATTTCTAAAGATAATAAGGAAAACGGCTTGACTAAATTATTAGTAGAAAATATGAGGCTAATGAAAGATAGTGTAGTTTCCAAAAATACTTCTGCGATAACTTAAAATGGTAGAAATATTTTATAATATCGAAGAACAGAGCATGGATGACTCCTCTTCATAATCATATGACCAATGCACGATCAAATGGGTTGGAGAATCTTGATCAATCCTCTTCAAATTCTAATTCTCCAAGTAATTACAATGATCTTATTATAGCTTTTCATTTTAAATCCACACACTGCCAAAATATCCAAAATAAAATTGATTCTACCAACAAGAGATCAACTAAGCAGGCTAGCACAGAAAACACTACAACCAACACCTATAATAGTAGTGATTCTAGAAATAGGGATAAACATGGGGGAACAAATCATAGAACAAGAAAATCAAAGGGTTCTAAGAAATTTAAACATTACAAAGAAACCTAGGAAAAAAGTTTGATTTGCTCATACCAATGAACCTACTGATAACTTTCAAACTATTCTTCAAAACAAATTAAAAGAGTGAGCTATCGTCGTCAATAAAAATACCTTACTAAGAGTCGGGGTCTAATCGCACAGAAAATTATACAAGGCAAGAAATTCTATCAAGAAATTTGGAATGTAAATTCATTCATTTGTAGCAATAAGAACAAGTGGGTGATGATTCCACCAAGTTTAATAAAAGGGCTTTGGTAATCAATATTCACAAATAAACTAAAGTTTCAGGAAATCAAATGAGTAACAAGAAATCTAGAGGTGCAGGGATTTTAAATTGATATCACATAGGGGTGATTATGTTTCTCTCGAGTGATAAACATTCATGGATGTACTAGGTCATTATCAATGACACTAATCTTCATTCAATCTCATAGCATAAGTTTATAAAATCTTCATGTGGTCTCATCTATGTGTGAAACTAAACAACCCAATACCTTAATCTATTCTTTCTTTCGATCTAGAAATAGGGGAAATAGATCCGACCCATAATTTTTATTTTCAAGCAAATTACAAACATCAAACCTAAATTGCTAGTATTGAACTAATTACCCTCTCCAATCAATCCCTTCCGCGCATCAATAGGAGATCAGAAGTAGGAATTAATTTTGCAACCTTAACTCATAAATTAACCCTATGATAGTAATCCCAAATTCATGTATGAACAACAACAAAATAGAGCATAACACAATACACGCTTTTAAATCAACACCCAACCCCATAAATGCAATCCCTAGATTTTGGGGTTTTAGCCACCCATTACAAAGTTTAAAGAAATTTTACCTTACAAGAAAGAAGTCATGGGTAACATGAAATTACCAATAAAAAGCAACAACCACATTAAATTTAAATTTCAAATTGCCAATTTTAAGAGCAAAAATGGAAAACCCCAAAAACTTAAAGTGTTCTTCACAAAGTTGTTAGACAATTGGTATTTTTTCTAGCTTATTATTTTTACTTTTTTTACTTATTTCAGTTTAGTGCTTCCTATTTTCTAGCTAGACTTAGTCAACTTTAGTTGCTCAACTTTCTGAAGTTAGTGGCCCATTTAATGGTTGTTATTGGCCCCTTTTATGGTTGTTAGTGGCACATGTTCTTATTTAGTTTTAACATCCACTTTGTCAGTGGCAACTAGATAGGAGATGGTTAGGTTTTTCCTTGTATAAATTCAGATCTTATGCAAATTAATACATAGCTGGAATTTTATAAGTTCACTCTATTTTTATTCTTTAAATCAGTTTCTTGAGTATTTTTGTTCTAACAGTGGCATCAGAGCCACTAGCTGATCTTACAGGACCAAAAAGTTTTAACCTACAACACAAATAGCATCCAACAACCTACCTTTAAATCCACCATTCACTTCATCGGTGAAAATTACCAAATCTGCTTTGTGAAGATGCAAGCTTTTCTGGAAGCCTATGAACTTTGGGAAACTGTGACAGAAGATAAACCACTTACTACTCTACCAAGAAATCCTACTTTGGCTCAATCAAATCCAACAACGAAGAGAAGGCAAAGAAATCTAAAGCCAAGTCGCTTATGCAGAATGTTGTGGCAGATTCTGTGTTTTACAGAATCATGGCTTGCAAAACAGCAAAAGAGGCTTGGGATAGGTTGAAAGAAGAATATCAAGGCAGCGATAGAACACGTCAAATGCAAGTGTTGAACCTAAAAAGAGAGTTTGAGTGCTTGAATATGAAGGACGATGAAACAATCAGTAAGTATGCTGATCGAATCTCCTTAATTGTTAATAACATTAGACTTCTTGGTGAAGAATTTACAGACAAACGAATTGTGGAGAAAGTTCTTGTGACTCTTCCTGAGAGGTTTGAATCTAAAATTTCCTCTCTTGAAGAATCCAAGGACCTGGGCAAACGTTCATTAGGTGAACTAATGAGTGCTCTTCAAGCACAAGAGCAAAAGAGGACTATGAGACGAGACAAGTTCACTGAAGGAGCTTTCTCTATACAAAAATAAATATTTGGTAAAGGAAAGCAACAGGTCAACCAAAAGAATAAGGGCAAGCATGATGGAGGAAAAAATAGTGGATATGTGAAGCAGAAGTTCCCTCCGTGCAAACATTGTAAAAGAACTACACATCTGGAGAAGTACTGTTAGGGGAGGGTCGATGCTATATGCGGAAACTGTAAGCAGACGGAGCACATATCTAAGGTCTACAAATCAAGAGCAAAGGCCTCTGGTGCTTTGCAAGCACAAGTAGCAGAAGCTGCAGATGCACATGAGGAGTAACTCTTTGCAGTTTCATACTTTTCAATCAATGAATCCTCTGATTCATGGCTTCTTGATAGTGGTTGTACACATCACTTGTGCAATGATGCTGAAATGTTCAAATTCCTCGATGATACATACAAATCTAAAGTAAAAGTGGGAAACGGTGAGGCAGTATAAGTGAAAGGCAGAGGTACAATGTCTATCTCAACAATATCAGGTATCAAAACTATTCATTATGTTTTGTACACACCTGATATGAGTCAAAATTAGTTGAGTGTTGGACAAATGCTTGAAAATAATTATTCTCGGCATTTTAAAAATCGTGAATATGTTGTTTCTAACCCTTCTGGAGTAGAATTATTTTATGTCAAGATGAGCAACATAATGTTTTCAGTTGATTGGGAGAAAATAACTGAGCAGGCTTACACTATTACTTCACAAACATGTACAAACCTATGGCACAAAAGGTTTGGTCACTTCAATCTGAGAAGCATCGCAGAAATGAAAAAGAAGGAGCTAGTGGAAAATATGCCTGGATTTCTTTCTAATGCTCAAGTTTGTGAACCTTGCCAACAGGGAAAGCAAACAAAATTGCCATTTCAAGTAAATCAAGTATGGAGAGCTAACCTGAAACTTCAGCTCATTCATAAAGATGTTTGCGGCCCAATAAAACCAGATTCATTGAGTGGTAACAAATACTCTCTCCTCTTTATTGATGACTACACCAGAATGTGTTGGGTTTATTTCTTTAGACTGAAGAGTGAAGTCTTTGATGTTTTAAAACAATTTAAAGCTTTAGTAGAAAATCAATGTAATCTTAGTATTAAGGCTTTAAGTTCTGACAATGGAGGAGAATATACTTCTTCTCAGTTTGTGGAGTTTTGTAATAGCATAGGTATTGAATGTCAATCGACATTACCATACACTCCACAACAAAATGGCATGTCTGATAGGAAGAACATGACAGTAATAGAGATGGCCAGATGTCTTTTGCTCGAAAGAAAGATCCCAAATCAGTTTTGGGCGGAGGCAGTTAATACATCTGTATATTTGCTGAACAGATTGCCTACTAAGGCCTTGCAGGACATGACTCCATATGAAGCTCGGTGTGGGAACAAACAATCAATACACCATATCAGAATCTTTGGGTGTAGATGTTATTATCGAGTTCCATAAACAAAGAGGACTAAGCTGGACAACAAGGCTCATAAAGGCATATTTATGGGCTATAGTTCATCTAAAGGTTACAAGATTTTCTGTTTGAAATCAGAAAAACTAATTCTCAGCCGAGAACTGAAGTTTGATGAAGCAGCTGGTTGGGATTGGAAAAATCAGAAGACCTCCTATTCTGATTTATTTTCAAAAGAGCAGCCTCAACTTTCAGAAGATGAACTAGTGGATGATGTACCAGTGAGGGGAACTCGATCCTTGAAAGATGTCTATCAGCGGTGTAACTTGGTTACCTCTGAACCAACAAGCTATGCTGAAGCACAAGATTCTCAGGCATGGAGGAGAGCTATGCAAGATGAACTAGACATGATCGAGAAGAACGGAACCTGGCAGCTTGTTGACAGACCTAGAAATCGCAAGGTGATTGGTGTAAAATGGATTTTCAAGACAAAACTCAATCCTGATGGAACAGTTTGCAAACATAAGGCTAGATTGGTGGTGAAGGGATATGCACAACAATATGGTGTGGATTACCAGGAAACATTTGCTCCTGTAGCAAGGTATGACACAATCAAGCTTATTCTTGCATTTGCATCTCATAGTTCCTGGCAGATTCATCAACTTGATGTCAAATCGGCTTTTTTGAATG
>JAJOOH010072708.1:0-11459 GCA_029582605.1 Solanum gracilifrons
AGACCTAGAAATCGCAAGGTGATTGGTGTAAAATGGATTTTCAAGACAAAACTCAATCCTGATGGAACAGTTTGCAAACATAAGGCTAGATTGGTGGTGAAGGGATATGCACAACAATATGGTGTGGATTACCAGGAAACATTTGCTCCTGTAGCAAGGTATGACACAATCAAGCTTATTCTTGCATTTGCATCTCATAGTTCCTGGCAGATTCATCAACTTGATGTCAAATCGGCTTTTTTGAATGGTTTTCTTGCTGAAGAGATTTATGTAGAGCAACCTGATGGTTTCTCAATTCCTGGAAAAGAGGATCAAGTTTATCTCTTAACGAAGGCTTTGTATGGCCTAAAACAAGGCCCAAGGGCATGGTATGAGAGGATGGACAATCATCTCATCCAACTTGGGTTTAGTAGAAGTCAAAGTGAAGCTACTTTGTATGTGAAAGTCACTGTAGGTGAGTCCTTAATTGTCTCAATTTATGTGGATGACATGCTTGTGACAGGAAGTAAAATTGAACTAATCCAAAGGTTCAAGGATGAAATGGAGAAAATCTTTGAAATGACTGATCTTGGATTCATGAAGTACTTTCTTGGCATGGAAGTGTTGCAGTCCAGTGATGAAATTTTCATATGCCAGCAGAAATACATTTCGGACATTCTAAACAGGTTCAAAATGAAAGACTGCAAACCTGTGAGTACTCCAATCTCTATTGGTGTAAAGCTTGGCAAGGATGAGGATTCCGAAAAAGTGGATGATAGTATGTATAGAAGCTTAATTGGCAGTCTTCTATATCTAACCGCGAGCAGACCTGGCATTCTATTTGTTGTAAGTTTGCTCTCCAGGTTCATGCATTCGCCTAGAGACACACACTTCACAGCGGCTAAAAGAGTATTAAGGTATATTAAAGGAACCAGCAAGTTTGGAACTTTTTTCCCAACATCTGCCGAAGTAACTATGAACCTGATCGGGTACTCTGATAGTGATTGGGGTGGCGGAGTTGATGATTCCAGAAACACTTCTGTATATCTTTTTTGTTTGGGGACAAGTTGTTTTAGTTGGAGCTCTAGGAAACAAGAAACTACAGCTCAATCAACAGTAGAAGCTGAGTACATAGCTGCTGCATCTGCTGTGAATCAAGCTATTTGGCTAAGGAAGATGTTGAAGGACTTGGGCCATGAACAAACAGAAGCTACCAAGATCATCTGTGACAACAGTTCAGCAGTTTCAATCTCAAAAAATCCAGTGTTTCGTGGTCAAACTAAGCATATCAAGATCAAGTTTCATTTTGTTAGAGAAGTCCAACAATCTAATGAAGTGTTGCTTGTTCATTGTTCATCTGAGAACCAGCTAGCTAACATTTTCACTAAGTCATTGCCAAAGGAAAGGTTTGAAGATCTGAGGCAACGAATTGGTGTTTGCCACAAAAATGCCAAGGAGGAGTGTTAGAAAATTGACATTTTTTCCAGCTTATTATTTTTACTGTTTTTTACTTATTTTAGTTTAGTGCTTCCTATTTTCTAGCTAGACTTAGTCAACTTTAGCTCCTCAACTTTCTGAAGTTAGTGACCCCTTTAATGGTTGTTAGTGGCCCCTTTTATGGTTGTTAGTGGCACATGTTCTTATTTAGTTTTAACATCCACTTTGTAAGTGGCAACTAGATAGGAGATGGTTAGGTTTTTCCTTGTATAATTTCAGATCTTATGCAAATTAATACATAGCAAGAATTTTATAAGTTCACTCTATTTTTATTCTTCAAAACAGTTTCTTGAGTAGTTTTGTTCTAACAAAAGTGAAGTGTTTCTCTCTCTAAACTATTAAGATCCTTCTCACTATCTTTGTCTCTCTAAACCCTGTAGAAAAAAACATTTTCTCTCTTATTTGGGCTATATATAATTTCCCTAAAATTTGGTCCAAAACTCAATGTCTGACCCAATGGGCAATGTTAGTCGGGCTCGCCGATCACATTATGTGAATTGACAACTGCTCCTCAGCTCGCCTTTCTCTTTCTTTAGGCTTCAGGTGTTTGATCCTCAGTCAGTGAGCTTGTTCAAGTCTTCCTTTGACATTTAGTGTATCACTGAGTACCACCTTGTTTCTCTTTTTGAGCTTTCATTTTTTCTCCAAATACTCACCTTTGGCGATGGTCACCTTATTCGCCCTTTGCATTCGGCGAGTCATCGTTTCTCTTTTAGTTCGCCAACTTGTCGCAATCAATTCAATGGTAGTTCACTGTCAACTTGGGAGAGGTGATACCCATTGGGCGATCCACCCTTCAAGTAAGGTGATCACCAATATCGAGTTTACTCTTTTTTATGTTTTTACCCTTCTTTCATATATTTATTCTCGGCTTCTCCTTTAGCCTTCATAGCTGCAAATCATCAAAATATCATTAAAATAGGACAAAGTTAGTCATTGAGGACACAAATTGTTGATTTAAATTGGCCTCAAATAAGTGTAAATCTACCACTCATCAAGACTCCTATGTCCTCAAGTAAATTAAGAACACAATTAGTTCAATAGGGTGTCTACAACAGTTCTCAATGTGATCTAGTGCAAGTTCGATTACAAGACTGCTTTCAATAAAATGCTACACTCAATCATGATAAAAAAATAATCTTGAAATCAAGCTCAAGCTCACTGTAGCTCAGTTTCTAATGCAAGACCATATTTCAACAAATGCATTCAAGTTCCCTCACATCAAGAACGGTTTCATGCACTCCTAAAGCAAATTAATAAAGAATAAGAAATCAATACAACTCTCACTCTACCTAAAAAGAAATACATGCAAGCTTCATCTCATCGGTTTGCCCATATTTTCCAATCATCACACAACCCAATTCATGCACGATCTCTAGGGTCTTTTAGGCTTGTAATAGGGATGAAGATTAAGGTATGGTCAATTTGGCTCAATGACTTCACCTTTTCATTGTTGCAATCATCTTCACGTCTTCTCAATTTCTTTTCATTCTTTTTCATTTGAGAACTCAAACTTTGATTTGTCAACCATTTTATTGGGAACACTATTTTATTTCATCAATCTCTTTTTTTTCATTTCAATTTTACAAATGTTGTTAATCACAACGTCTCTCTTTTTAATAAGAAGGGGTTCCTTCTTTCTGTAACAAACTCCAAAGTTAAGTCTGATTTGTTCTTCCATTGCCTTTCACTTATATTTCATTCCTCCTTCTTTTTCACATCCCCAACTTAGGCTTTTGGCCTAAGATAGCAATTCAATCATCCCAATGCTTCAAAAAGTATTTTGAGTGAGAGGTTCAGGCAATTTGGTTCACGAGGTTTCAATATGGTTGTCATTAAATGGTTTAGGCTCAAATTTTGTCAAAATGGTTGCATATCCTCACAAAGTAGTCACAAAGGATATGGAAGTTTGGGTTCCCTCTTAAATGTTCTCCCCAAGATCATTCCTTCACTTACAAAGGCAAGACTATTAAACTAACAAGGCAAATTCTAGGATTCCACAAGCATGATTGCAAGTAAAACCTCACCACACATGGCAGTTCAACCACAATCATTTATCACTGCCCGAAAAGATCATAAGATATACATTGAAAGGCACAAAATAGAACGTAGCTAGTCAACACTAGATTCAAAAAGATTGCTCAAAAGTGAAGCCACATCAATTTTTTTCTTGCAACACAAACACTATACATCATGCTCATCATGAGTATTATTCAAGACACAATATTGAACACAATCGATCCTCAAATTATTACAATGAAAACTCAAGCATTTTACGATTTCCAAAACTCGTGGGGTAATTTAAAATTTGATAGAAACAGAAAGAGACGAAATGAGATAAACCAATCGAAACAATATAATAAAAACAAAAACTAAATACTTCAATCATCCAAAAGCTGGAAGTAACAAAATACAAAGTAAAGGGGAATACACCTCACCAAAGAGTAAATGCAGTGTCCTTAATGCAAAAATAAAATAGTACGGGAGGAAAGGTTAAAAGGTCTCTCTGACTAGCTAAGTCTGTTGATTGCTCTCATAAGGAGTCTTTGGAGTAATGGCACCATTCGAGGCATCAGTGCTTGACAGTGCGATCATAGGAGGTAGCGGTGTAGCATCATCTGGGGAATCAATGCTCGGCACAGTAGAAGGAAGAATGGTGGAGTCTGAAGAGACTCTACTAGTGACCACTATGGAGGTATCCCAAAGAGACCTCTCAAAAATCATATGGACTAACATCTTCTCTATATCTTGCAACTCTGTAAGGGTCAAAACAATCCTCTACTCATCCTCATTAGTTTTCTCAGCTAAATATTCGTCGTCCGTCTCATCCTCTCTCTCATCATTATCAACATTTGTATCATCAACTCTCTCAATATCCCCACTCTGTTGCACAATCTGAGAAGGCTCACTATTAGGCATAGCTGGGGGCACAACTACAGACTCATCAAAAAGGGGAAACTTGCCTCAAAACATAGAAATATTTTTAGACCTCAGCTGGTCTACATCAGCCCTCAAGGTGTCAATCTCACCCCTCATAGTATATAACACCTCTGAACTACCCCCAACCTTCTCCCAAGCCACTAACCTAGTAGTGAGGTTATCCAACCTCACACCATAGGACTCAACCGAAGCCTCACATTGAGTCAACCTAGCTCCTAGTTGAGCTAAAGCTTTCTCAAAGCCCCGATCAATCAACGAAGACATATACCTCTACGTCCTTGCAGCCCTCACATCCATAGACTGGACAAGATTGCCGATTCAATAAATCATGTTTTGGGACAAAGGGGACGGGAGCTAGGAGCGGGGATAGGTGCAGCAGCAGCAGTGGAAGTGGATGGTATAGAGGAATGTTGGGGTATACCTGATGGCTCCATAGAAAGAGAAAATCGAGTGTCCTAAGAAGCTAGAGTAGCAGAATCAACCACGGGCATAATATAAGGTGGCGGCGGCTTCCTTCAAGACACATCATCCCATAAATAGTCGGCCTCAATCCTCCAAATGTTATTGGATAAGGCTGGGCTGATCCTAACATATGTCTTCCCACGAAAAGGAACTACAGCCTTTTCACACAGTTGTGTGATCAAGATTGGGAATGGTAGTGGTGTTTTCTCCTATTTAGCCCTTATTAATAATTAGTCTGTGATAACGCTCAACTACACTTCATGAAATTCTAAGTGTAGGCGGTCACTAACAAGTATAAACCCAACTAAGAGTTGGGGTCGATCCCACATGGAGTGATATGGTAAAGAATTCAATTATAAAGTAAAACAGTGTTCTAATCGTTTGTAGAAATAGAGTTTTCACAACATTAAATTAAATCACAAAGTTTTGACAATTAATATCGAATGGGGGGATTTGGGTAACCAATTATGACTACTAAAAATGGAGGTAAACAAGTAGAGAGGGTTTCTTGGGAGTGTGATAAGTGGAATGCTAATTTCGCGTAATGTGTGATTACGAGCTACTCAAAGATGTGGAATATAAGTGGGTAGGCTAGGTTTTGAGTGCAATAGCCATTTTGCAATCAACTATTGCGATTAAGGTGATTTCTTTTGAACCTCAACAAGCGAAAAACAATTGAACAACCCATTACCTTAATCAATCCACTTTTCTAAGATAGATTTGCAAGATTGCAATCAAACACACTTTCTGAAGCTAGATTCGTAACAGTGCAATCAAAACACTCATCAACTAATAGTTCGACTCTAACATTTAGTTTTCAAGCAAGTATCAAGTTCTAAGCTAGAATTGCATTTGCAACTACAGTTTCTTAATTAAAACATGAACTATTAATTGAACCCACTTCAAATCAACAATAAAACCAGTAAATAACAACACTCATTAGCTAATTAACATACTAAACTACATAATCACACCCCCAAGAATTGGGATTTTATCCAAATATAGTTAAGAACAAGAAATCGTTGCCAACTAAACTTTTCATCTGATTTGACAACGATCCACAAGTCTCCAAATGCTCAAATTAAATCTAAAAATCTCACAATCTCTAAATCCTTCCTCAAAAATACAAAAATAATGTTCTAGAATATAAAAGATCAAAAACCCAGAAGTGAGTAATGTGTGAATTTCTCCAGAACTTTTCAGAACTACTTCTCTTCTTTTGAAAATTGCATTTATACGTTTTTAGAATTTCAGCACGGAGTCTAGTCAGTGAAGTAGGTCAGGCTTGTCGAACTAATTGGCGATGCGTCAAGTGCTCTTCTTCTCACCTTTTTGGAATGGCTTTTTCATCCAATGTTTCTGTAACTTTCGACGAGCTAGGTCAGAATTACCGATCCCTTCGGCGTATCGCCTAACTACTTCTTTCCTTGATAGGTTGGTCTTGTCCGTGGGCTGGCATACTGAAACTATAGGCGAGTTGAATGTCCAATAGGCGATTCGTCTAGTGGCTTTGGCAAGTACAAACTTTGCTTTCCTTCAACTTTTTCAGTTTTTTCACACCTACTTACTTTGTAATGTCCATGCCTTGCTCTTTTGACTGCATTGTTTCATATTAACATTTTAACATCAGTTATGAGCATAAAATAGGCATTGAGGACACTAAATCCCTAAATATTAAACCCTTTATGAGTCGAAATCCACGACTCATCAGTTAGTAATAATTGACCTTACATTAATCTTCTCTCGATCGATGATTTATCCACTAACATGGATTTTTGGTGTCTAAGAATGGACTCGTTATGAGAAGGTATGATATTATTACTTATGAATCTAAAACACAATCGAACCCCAACATTCAAATCATTTTTCTCTATTTTGGCACCGTCAGCCATCCAAGTTAGAGAAATGTTGAATATGAGTGGTGCCAACCAGCCTTTTAATGAATCAAGGTCGTGTCGCATCTCCAAATATGAGGATCATTCTCCGGCGTATCTAATGCAGTGTTAATTTCACCCGTGTGGCATTGCACCATCTTGCCATGAACCTCAACTTCATATAATGGTTTCCACACTGTACTTTTCCTCTTTTTCAGCAAAGCTTGTGCATATGCAATGTAGAAATCCCTCATCCAAGCTAGAACATAAGGATTTCGAGGTCTTGTAAACCCCTCAAACTTATGAAACTTTATGGTGTCCCTCCGGGTAGTCACTTATTACACCGTCTGTCGAGAGTCGTCTCTACTCGAGAATAGTACGTTCTCCAGTAGCCTTGAGCCTAATTAGGGTTATTGGAAGGGATTATCGGAAGAACTTTAGATAATGGTGCCTGAGTAGAGGAGGGTTGCACCAATTTGGACCTGATGTATGTTCTTTTTCTTGCAACCAGATTTTTAGGTTGCTCACTCACACACATAGAAGAGCCTAGAGTGGTGTGTTATGGGCGAGGAATGTCCAATGGCTCATTGATGGTTACCACTCTTTTCGTTTTCAAAAGACGAGGATGAGTAAAGTCTCTATTAGATTCCGTACCCGAAGTCACAACATGGTTACCTTTAATTATAGCCATAATTTACAAAGAATAATCATTCAAACATATATTCGATGAAGGTTAGTTGAAATCAAAATTGACTGAAAACGTAGTTCAAAAACTTTGTGAGGCTCGTCAAATGAGAAGGTAGTTCCCCTAGCAGGTTAGGCGAGCTCAATGAACTAGACGGTGAAATAAATCAAAGGATTCAGGCATGATGGGTGGAGTCAATTCCAACTCAGTGAATCACCGAGTTGGTCTCGGTGGATTAAGACAAGTCCATCAAAACTAACAGTACAAAATTAAAAGACACATGCATAAAGGGAGATGTCCACTTCCACTTATTGATATGTCGAGTGGGTTTGGTGAACTAAGACAAGCCCGCCAAATAGAATAGGACCCTGCAGGGTCACATATTCAAGCAAGGAAGGTCATGTAGGTCTTACTCGGTGATTTATATAACTGCCTTGGAGAGCTAAGACAAGCTCACCAAATAGGAAGTGGTTAGCCTAGTTTCTATTTTTTTTTACTTTAACCATAATAGGCAAAAAATACTAAGTCCCAAGAAACTTTACAATCTACCCACATACATTTCTACACATGAGTTCTCACACTTCCCCCAAATATCACAAAGTATTTCTCAAATTGATGGTTTTCTCATAAGAAAGTCGTCACTCCATATATCATTGGACAAAATTATGCAATCGGGTCAACACTTGCCTAACCAAATTTCACTCATACGCAATTCAACCAAGACCTAGCAAATATCAAGACTCAATTTCAACAATTAACCATAAGAATCAAATTTTGCAATTTTAGACACGAGTTCAAACATCTAAATCCTGGGTATAGTTCAATATAAAAAATGCAACACTACCCAATGAAATTAACTAACAACATGCATCAGATGGCCTTAAGCCCATAGGAAAAACACAATTTTAAGCTCAAATAATAGGATAGAATTTGAACACTGACCTCATGGAGAAGTAAACACTATCAAATAAAGGAGGTTAGGATTTGGGTTGACTAATCACGCAAGATTGCACACTCCAACTACTCTAGAATCACACAAAAAGGACATTCAAGAAATGTGATATTCGAAGTGAAATGAAGAAAATGATCTCAAAGAGAGGGAATAATTTTCGTTTTAAAAATGAAAAGGCCCATCACCTTTTTATACCAAGCATGTTCGGCAATCACGACTATCATCGCTAAGTGAGTTTGGTGGATTGGTGAATGAAGCTAAGGCTCACTGAAGAGGCCTGAACAGATAACAAACCTCAAGGACGATTCGGGGGCGGAGAGAGAATCTCTCCAAAAAAGCTGCAGTCAACTTCTCCCAAGAAGTTATATAAGTAATTGTCCATCCCGCCAACCATCTCGTAGCTTCACGTATAATAGAGATCGGGAATAAACTCAACCTATGTTTTAGAATACAAACGGCCCAAATACCTCCACAAAATTTTGAAGGTGTTCATGAGTTAAACCCTCAAACTTTCCTTTTAGTTGGAGCAATTGTAGCAATGTTCTGGCTACATGAAAAATTATCCTCCTTGTTGTTAAAGGTATATGGATGGGTCCCATGGTTTGAAATTATGGTTACAGGCATATCATTCAAATCACCCATGTTTTCATTTTGTCCGTAGTTACTGTCATTGACATACCCTAATCACTCATGTTTTAAACCTGCAAATCATCAAACAACAACACCAAAAGTCAATCTACTGAAACTATATAAATTTATAAACTAACTTCTCAAATGGAATTATTAGTCATCATTCCCCGGCAACAGAACCATTTTTTATAATGCTCAATCTATTCCTCAAAATCAATTAAAATAGGAAGCGACCGTCAGCAATAAAAATACCCAACCACAAAGAATGATATAAGGCAAGGAAGTTTATCAAGAAATTTTGGAATGTAAATTCATTCATTTTTAGTAATAAGAATAGATGGTGGATGACTCTATCAAATTTAATAAAAGGGTTTGGTTATCAATAGTCACAATTAAACTAGAGTTTCAAGAAATTAAATAAGTAGCAAGAAATCTAAGGGTGCGGGGATTTGAAATCGAAATCACATAGGGTTGATTGTGTTGTGCTATAGTGATGAACATTGACATCTTTAATGACACTAATCTTCTTTCGATCTCACAGCACCAGTTCATAGAATCTCCTTTCGATCTCATCTATATGTGAAACTTAACAACCCAATACATTACACTATTCTCTTTTTCGATGCAGAAATAGGGAAAATAGATCCGACCTATAATTGCTATTTTCAAGACAATTATAGACACCAAACCTAAATTGCTAGTATTGAACTAATTACCCACTCCAAGCAATGTCTTTCGATTATCAATCAGTGATTGAAAGTAAGAATTAATTTTGCAACTTTAACCCATAAATTAACCCATGCTAATTAGCCTTAATCCATTTACGAACAGCAACAAACGAGAGAATAACCTAATACTTACTACATTAAATCAACATCCAACCCTATGAACCCATTCTTAGATTGCAGGGTTTTAGCCGCCCATCACAAAGTCTAAAATATTTATACCTTGCAAGAAAAAAGTCATGGGTAACATAAAATTAGCAATTATAAGCGATGCCCACTTTGAATTTCATCTTCGAATTGTGAATTTTAAGAGCAAAAGTTGAAAACCCCAAAAAGTGAAAGTGTTCTTAACAAAGTGAAAGTGTTTCTCTCTCTAAAACCATTCATAACTTTCTCACTATTTTTGTCTCTATAAACTCTCAGGAAAACACTTCTTGTCACTCCTTTGAATTATTTATAATTTCTCCAAAATTTCGCCCAAAACTGAATGCATGACTCATTAAGCGTTGTTGATCGAGCTCGCCAATCACATTAGGTGAATCACCAAATGCTCCTCAGCTCGCATTTCTCTTGCTTTAGGCTTCAGGTGTTTGAACATCAATCGGCGAGCTCATTCAAGTCTGCCGTTTATATTAGGTGTATCGCCGAGTACCACTATTTTTGCCTTATAAGCTTTTTATTTTTCTCCAAGTATTGTCACCTTCGGTTATGGTCACCTTGTTCGCCCTTTGCATTCAGCGAGTCATCATTCCTCTTTTAGTTCATTGACATATCTTAATCAATTCAATTATATTGCACTGTCCTCTTGGGTGAGGTCATACCCATTGGGCAATCCGCCCTTGAAGTTAGACAATCACCAATGTGGAGTTTACACTTCTTTTCATGTTTTTGTCCCTTCTTTCATATATTCATTATTGCCTTGTCCTTTAGCGTTCATAGCTGCAAATCTTCAAAATATCATCAGAATAGGACAAAGTTAGGCATTGAGGACACGAATTGTAGAGCTATATACACTTTAAATGAGTGTAAATCTACCACTCATCACCTACCTTAGATGTTACGAGCTCCCAAATTAACTAAAGGGAGTAAATCTTGGGTCTTACCTCTATAGTTGACTCATGAATTCCATTACATAGAAGAATCCCCAACCAACTCGAACCCAATGCATGAATTACCTTGTATGGAACATTAGAGGGGCTAATAATGGAGAGTCCAAAAGGCACTGCAAGTTATTGTTGGGAATTCACAAACTAATATTAGTCATTCTTTTGGAATACAAAATGCAAGACACAAGTACCTAGGAGGGGATTTGAGATTTACCAATTACAAAGAGGTTCCCAACATAGGCTTCTTAGGTGGTATAGCTATGATGTGGATGGATACATACTTGAAGTTGAGGAAATTACAACAAATGCTCAGCATATTAATGTGAGGTTACATGTATACTCCAAACATATCCCACGGCTATTTAGTGTAATATACGCGAGTAAAACCTTTGAAAATAGAAAAAAAGCTATGGAATAATCTCAAAACTATCTCTAACTCTTACAGTGATAGTTGCCTTGTCGGTGGTGACTTTAATGATATTTTGAAGGTCTCGGAAAAGTTTAGAGATAACAACATTATTTGGCACTAGTTGTTTTGGCACTACTTGAATCATTGCAAGCTAGTGGATTTAGGATTTTAAGGGGCGGGGGGGGGGGGGGGGATTACTT
>JAJOOH010072709.1:0-29589 GCA_029582605.1 Solanum gracilifrons
GAAGTGTGCAATATGTATTATAAATGTACTATTCATGAAGAAACATGTATTATATATATCTTATAAATTATTTTGATTTGTATCACTAAGAAAAAAAACGGTGTTTGCAATATGTATTACAAATGTATTGTTCCTATATTATAAATGTATGACGAGTGTGTTACTTAAATTATATTGGTTGATACCACTAAAAAAGAGTGAAGTTTGTAATATGTGTTATAAATGTATTGTTCATGATTTTAATATAATTTTAATACAATTATGAAACATATCTAATACAACTTTAATACAATTGTCATACAGTTCCATAAACTTCACATTTTTCGAGTTTCATTATAATATTTCTCCTAAAATCAATTATAAACTTAATCAAACCCTCTTAAAATTGAGATATAAATTTCAAACGACATTTTCAGTTATTTGTAGGAACAATCTATCCAAGCTAATCACAAATTCGTAAAATTTCAAATAATGAATTCAAAATTTGAAGCTTTATAATGACCATTAATGGTGAACTCTTGTTTCTATAATTTTTTACAGATTTGAAATTTTTGCTTGAAAATATGATTTTGTACAAATTTTCATCTTTCCATTTCTTTTTCCGTCGTATTTTTGGGTAAAAATAATGAAATATGGGCAAAAATTGATTTGAAGATAGTTATTTATATGAAAATTTCAAAGAAGAAGAAGAATAATTTAAAAAAAAAAGAAAGAAAAAAGAGGAGGAAGATAATAATGATAGAAAAAGAGAATAGGAAGAAGAAGAATAAAAGAAAAAGCGAAGGAAGATGAAAAAGGGTAAAGAAAGAGGCAAGCGACTGTACTATTTCTTAATTCCAAAAAATTGTTATATTTAGTTAGAAAAATTATATTGTCATAGATGGTAAATATTTCTTTAATATAGCATAGTTATGTGATTTACCCTTATTTCTTATATACATATCCACACAACTATCGTAAATTAAGCACTATAAAAAAGGATACCGGACACTTGTCTGAACACAAGAAAAACACAACACTGTATCAATCTTGGAAAAAAACAATTGAGAATATGTCTTCAATGGTTGTTGTTGAATCAGACTATCAAGACTATAAGTATTATTTATAGATGGCTAGCAGAGTTAAGGCTGGAAGAGGTTAGGAAGACCCCATATAATTCGTTATAATGGTGATACTAGTTTTTATGTTTGGGTACTTAAACTTCCCCTACTAACTAAAGTCATTGACTAGATACCACTCTCAAATAAGCATGGCCATTCAACTTGATTCAACACCCTTTTAAACAGTACATTCATATAAAACATATCAACATTTTGGTTTAAGACCCTAATGTTAACTTTATAAGTTCAACATATTTTGATAAACGACTCCTAACAATTATCTATACTCGTCGCAGGAAAGGATATCAAAAAGAAAAGCAAGTCAAGCATGACCATAGGAAAGCCACGATTATAAGGGATCACAAGTCAGATATACGAGATATCGTCTAACAACTCAGCAAGGACAAACATATGCAGTCTAGCCAAGAATCAAGGGAACCATTAAGAGATCCAAGTCTAACCGTGGTCTGAGAAGATTATCTGTGATCTGAGAAAGATCAGTTCAAGAAGGAAGGAATAAATATCATCTGCAATTCAGCCAAGATTTAAGGAAGTCATCAAGAAAAGAATGGAGATTCAGATCAAATCAGGATTCAAGAAGATCTCTCAAGCAAGAAAAATCTGCTCATGCACATATCTAATATGGACATGAATCAACAGATCTCATCAATCAAGGAATCTCTCAATATCCTTGATTGAGATGAAATTCCCTTGGGTTCATTCCTTATCAGAGCAAGAAGCCGTGAAGTCCTCCCCTATATAAACATCCGTTAGTTTTAGTTGTGAAGTACACACTTCACTTAAACTTGTACGATTGTCTTCTATTATCTTTCATAAAAGCATTGTATTTTTTAGAGTATACAACTGAAAAAGAAAAGAAAAAGAAAGATTTGAGTGTAGGTTATACATGTAGAGGTTATGTCAAAATAGAAGTTCTGATTTGCATAAATCATATGAGATAGGGAACTTAGACAACATACTGTGTAATACCTCAAGTTCTCAGCAGCTCTTAAGGAAACCCTTGAAACCTAAGGGTACTGGACGTAGGCACCACACCGGCGTTCCGAACCAGTATAAAACATCTTGTGTCAATTTACTTTTTGTATTTACTCATATTTTATATTGTGATACTACCTGCAATTGAGTCGACTAGTTCATCAAGGAAGTCGACTAAATAATTTTTAATTCACCCCCCCCCCTCTTGATTTTTAATTGGTATCAGGGCAGGTCTCACTAGTAAAGTGTTTAACCACACGTGAGAAAAGATCCAATGGGACACTATCAGATTCATGGTGCTCTACTTCAAGATGGACCTTCCTCAACTCGACCACCATATTTCAACGGCAAACATTAATCCCATTGGAAAGATAGATTTAGAATCTTTGTTTCTTCAAATGACCATCAAGCATGGATTGTGATCAAGAAGGGTCCAAATCCTATTCCTGGACTAACCAAAAAAGATGGCACTGAGAAGCCATTTGATCCCGAATCTTTCGATATCACAAAAGGAGCAACAAGAGGTAATTTAAACTATTGCTAGAGCTATAAGTTTATTATACTGTGCAGTGAGTGGAGTTGAATATGACAAGATATCAACATGTGAAACTGCAAAAGAAATGTGGGACAAACTAGAAGTAACCACCAAGGTAAAATAAGCTCGGATTAGTTCACTAGTCAATGGATATGAATTGTTCAAAATGGACGAAAATGAAAACGTAGAAGACATGTTCTCGAGATTCAGTAAAATTGTCTGCGAACTCAAATCTCTTGGAATGGTGTACTCAAATGGATTACAAAGATAGAAAACTTGTTAGAAGTCTTCCTAAAGCTTGGGCAACTAAAGCTGGTATCCTTGAAGATGGTTATCTACAGAAAATGACGTACGATGAACTCCGAGGCGACTTGATGGCCTATGAACAAAACAATATTAACAGGTACAACAAAGATGATAAAAAGAAAATTGTGGCCTTTACAACCGAGATATCTGAAATTGGAGAAGAAGTTGATGATTATCAAGACGAATGAATGACTCTCATAAATCGAGGAGTGAGGCAAATTCTTAGACAAATAAGAAAGAGACCCCAACAAAAATTCAAGAACAATGAATTCAAAATAAATGATGATCGCTGCTACTACTGTGGAAAACCAAGACATATCAAATAAAACTGCCCAGAATGGAGAAGGAGAAATAATCGACGAAATGAAGATCCAAAAAGTCTCGGAGCCTGGGATCAAGAAGAAACAACCGATGATGATCATGATGAAATTGCCAACATATGCTTCATGGCACTAGGTGAAACAAGGGAGGTAAGATCTTTTAATTGTCCTAATTGTAATGACTTACAAAATTCTTTGGACATGGTTGGCGATGAATTACATCAAGTTATTGACGAGTACAATATGATTGCTCAAGAAAAGAAAGATTGGAAGATTCTTCTTGAAGCAAGTCAAATTGAAGTCGACTTAATGATAGAAGAACATGAGGAAGTAAGAATGCAACTGAACAGTATCAAGAAATCTCCTAGTCATAGTTCCGTCAGACCTAACAGAATTACTTTCAACAGGAGAAGATCACCTAATCACAGTTCCAACAGATCCAATAGATCTATATCTAACTCTTACTCTCCTGAATCTTCTATTAAAATTACTTGCTTTCCTTGTAGTGATCTTGGTCACAAATCTTTTAACTGTAGAAAATATTCTTCTGGAAAGTGGATTTGGAGACCAAAAGTTACTAATCATCAAGGACCCTAAAATACTTGGGTACCTAAAAGAAACTAATCTTTTTTTCTTGCAGGAGCAGTCTAAGAAAACCTACAAAAAGGGAATGCGGGTACTTGACAGTGGATGCTCCAAACACATGTGCGGAAAGAAAGAAAACGTCAAAACTATCAAAAAGATTGATGGCGGTTTTGTAAGATTTGAGGACAACAATAAAGGAGAAGTAACATGAGTAAGAAATATTACTCTCTGTTCAGGATGTGATCTAGTTGAAGTGTGATTGGTTGAAGGACTCAAGCACAACCTACTTAGCATTAGTCAACTATGTGATGCTGGATTTCAAGTCGCCTTCAACACATCAAGCTGCATCATCAAACATCCTGATAAAAAGATCTCTCTCATTGGAGATCGAGTAAACAATATATATGTTTTAAATAATGTTGATTTCCCTCCTCTTACTTGTCTTACTACAGTCACAAGTGATCCTTGGTTATGGCATCGAAAGCTTGGACACACAAGCATACATGCTCTTCAAAAACTATCTAAACTTGAACTAGTCATTGGCTTACCAAAATTAAATTTCTAGAAAAACCACATCTGTGATGCATGTCAATTGGGTAAGTTAACTAAATCATCCTTCAAAGGAAAAGATATTATAAATACGTCTAAACCCCTTCAACTTCTTCATATGGACCTTTTCGGTCCAACTCGAACTGCTAGCATTAGAGGTAAAAGATATGCTTTCGTAATAGTTGATGACTTTTCAAGGTTTATACGGGTAATTTTTGTCACTCACAAAAATGAGGCTTTTGCTAACGTTGAAGTGTTTTGTAGAAAAGTGTCACGCCCCGAGCCTACACCCTGGGCGTGGCCGGCACTCGAAGACCATTGCTGGCCCCCAAGCGAACCCTTGGCCTGACTTTCTTAAATCAACAGAATAACTCAACAGAATCACACAAAGCAATGAAATGTCATAAAAACAACCTAACTGATAAAATCTGGCCAAAAATGCAACTCGTGTCTCAAAATAGAATATTTACATATATACATAGATGAGAGACTCAATACTAACTGACTGAATGTCTATGAAGCCTCTATAACACTGAGATGGATGTTGGAACAGACCCCGCAACATCTTAATAAAACAAAACTAGGAACACAAAATAACAGAGTCCTCCGGAAGACAAAGAGGCTCGCCACTGACTCTGGAGTGGTCAGCTGGATCAATGACGTGCTGGATACTGCTCCGAGGTTCCTGTGTCTGCATCGTCATAAGATGCAGGCCAACTGGCATCAGTACATTGAATGTACGAATATGCGAACGGGAAAGCTAAACAACAACTTAAGCTTGGAAGGAATACAAAAGAACTCTTACCTTGGCTCTACTCGACTCATGAATAACCGAACTCAATATAAAGCAATAATACACATGCAATATATATATACTCGTAAAACAATGTAAACAACTTAGTTCGTTAAGGATAAAACAATAACAAACTCAACTTTACTTATATAAAAGTAATATAACTTTAGTGGGAGATTCTTTAACTGACAACCACCACTATGAGCCCTAGTGATGATACAACGTTTTACCTCACGTTGCCCAAGGACCATCCTATACCTTTCCGTGATATAGGACCTTATTGAACTTAGTGGATCCACTAGCTTAATCTTACATGATCATCTAAAAAGAATGACCCGTTAAGTCCCATGTTTGGCTACATGGTTCTTATAGAGAGTTGAGTTAATATGAACTCGCATCCCCAATTCAGTGCTCAATACTACTCCCAAAATACTTTAGCTCATAAGTGTTTTAAACACATTTTTCTTTAGGTTGAGATAATTGTTCAAAGCTTAGCCCAAAGGCTCTTTTGGAATCAAAGTTCCCTCTTCTTTTCTCAAATGTGAAAACATTTATAAACTTCTTTGGGAATACATAGTTCCCTAATAACTTTTGAGAAATGAACCCAACTCTATACTCTTGGCTTAGCTTGAAACTTGAGCCTTAAAACGGATTTAAAACGTTTAATAAAGACTCTAGAAAAACTGTAAAGACTTGCTTTGACTTGCTTCTTAACTTCTAAACTTGACTTTGATCCTAACTTTCCTCGAATTGGAGTACGGATTCGAGGGTAATGATCTCATGTTTATGGATAAGTTCTTGACGTTTAGACATACCTTGGAGTGTGGAAAACAACTATAAAACATTGGTACATTACCAAGGAACATGTATGAAAAAGTGGGGAAAGAATGGGAAAGGTTGGCGTCCTTGGCGCTCTAAAAGGAACGGAGCGCCAGCCCTCAAACTTCAGAGGGGCCTTCTGGGCGCTCTGCTAGGCACGCGGCCCCAAGGGCTGGACTTCAGAGTCCCTTTTGGGGTGCGCTGGTTGGCGCAACGCACCAGCCCTTTTCCCCGAAAATTTGACTTTTCTCCTTAATTTCTCTAACTCTAAATCTTCTAAACTTCAATGTTTCCTACCCCAAACACTTAGAATCATAAAACCCCTCAACAAACAATAGATTTCAACTCACAAACACAACAGGAAACATGTCCCGAATCAATAAGAAACTTCAACAACAAAACCACAACTTCAACAACACAACCAATCTTTTTTTTTCTCGCAATTAAAACGAGTTTGGCGTGTGGGGGAGTGAACCAACCCAACACTATGATTTCACATACCTTAATAGGGATCACCCCCGACGAAAACCACGATTACCTTGACGAATCCTTGCTTCTTCTTCTCCTTCTCCTCTTTTTCTCTCTTCTCTCAAAAAGCCCTAACTCTCACTTTTAAAAGGGAAAAACTGATTTAAAATCAGTCTAACATCTCAATATAACCAAAATAAAATGGCTAGGAAAAAGACCAAAATACCCTTACAAATTCGGGCTAACTGCCCTGCCAACAACCCAACTTCCAAAGGGCATAACTCACTCATACGAACTCGTAATCGAGCAAACTCGACGGCGCTGGAAAGATCATTCCAAGGGCTTTCCAAGAATAACTGTAACTACACCTAACACATCTTGAGATAGGAGTTATGACTGTTCAAAGTTGACCAAAAACTCTTTTTTTCACCATACTTGGCCAAATTTCCAGATTCTGAATTTTTTCAAAAATGACTATTTCCAATTTCAAGCTTCTTGATAGTTATTTCAAATTGCATGACGTTACTAAAAGATCAAAGTGAAGCATGTTATTTCATTACAACCATTAACAGTGATCATGGTGGCGAATTTGAAAATTAAGCCTTTGAAGATTTCACTGCTCAAAATGGGTTCACTCAAAACTTCTCTTCACCCAGATCACCTCAACAAAACGGAGTGGTGAAAAGGAAAAATCGTTCAGTACATGATACAACAAGATTCATGTTGCTAGATGAATCTTCCTGATCATTTTTGGGTAGAAGCTGTAAGTACCGTTTTTCATATTCTCCATAGGTGTCTCATCAGACCTATACTAAAGAAGACTCTTTATGAACTCTGGAGAGGAAAGAAACCAAGCATTAGCTACTTTCATCCTTTTGGCTGTAAATGTTTCATCCATAATAATGGTAAGAACAATCTTGGTAAGTTCGACCGAAGAAGTGATGAAGGTATTTTCTTGGGCTATGCACCCTTTAGTAGGGCTTTTTGAGTTTTAAATAAAAGAACTTTAAGTGTCGAAGAATCTGTTCATGTAGTATTTGATGACACTAACCCAAAAGTACACGAAATTGAAGCTGGTGACGATGAAATTACTTCTGTCAAACCAACTGCAGATATCTCAAAGGTCACTCTTGAACCTAACACTGACGATTCAGTTACTACAGAGGTGGAGTCGACTGCCCTAGCCAAAAAAACCAACATACCTAGAGAATGGAGACATAATTCCAGCTACCCTGAGAATTTCATTCTTGAAAAACCTAATGACAAAATCCAAACAGGGTCTTCACTCAGAAAACAAGCTTTTGTGGTTCTTGTATCTCAAATGGAACCCAAACGAATAAATAAAGCTATAGAAGATGAGCCATGGATACAGGCAATGAAGAAGAACTTGATCAATTCGAATGAAATCAAGTGTGGAATCTCATCGAAAGTGTAACACCCCGTAACTAGAAAGAAGTTAAAAATTGGAAATAGTCTTTTTTGGAAAGAATATAAAAATCTGGAAAATTTGTTAAGTATGTTAAGTTGGGTTTTTGGTCAACTTCAAACGACCATAACTCCTAGCTCAGGATGAGTTAGGTGTGTTTTCAGATATCGTAGAAAAGATCTTGGAATAATCTTTCCAACGCCGCAAAGTTTGCGCGTTTCCGAGTTTGTATGAGTGAGATATACCCATTTTTATGAGTATGCTTTGAAGTTAATAATAATGATTATTTTTATGAAAAAAACGTTTTTATTTATCTTTTTATTTTTTTTAAATTTTTCCTATTTTCTTTATCTTGTATTTAAATTGAGTCAATACACATAGTATTTTTGCGTTGTATTTAAGCTTTCTTTCCTTCATTTTTGTTTACCATCAATCAATATTTTTTTCTCTTTTTTCTATTGATTCTATTAATTCCTTTTAATTTCTTTGCCTTTCCTTTTGGTTTGATTTCAAATTTAATTTCAATTTTTATGTATTTATAATAAGTTTATTTTGAATGGATATAAAAATAAGTGAAGAAAATCAAATAAAACATAAAAGAAACTGAAAAGTCAAGTGAGCTTCAGTTTCGTTGAAGAGCATTCCAAATTAGCATATTGAAACTCTAAAACACGGCAGCCTTTTTGCCAGTACATGGGGTCGCTGATAATGACAAATGATGGAGAGTTTCATGATTAAAAACCCATCCATAAGAGTAGTAAATTGTGACTTCTTAAGGTCTTGGATTTGAGTTCTCATCATGTGGTTATTTTGTCGTCAATTACATTGAAACCACAAATTCACCTGAAGTACCTCGTGCAGTTCTCACATATAAATTCGATTTTGATTCGGAATCACATCTGCTACATCTTGAAACTTTAATTGTGGACGGTCTATTTAATTGTATGGTGTTACCGGCAATTTTTTGGAAAATTTAAAATTAAGGCATGTTGTTGTTGCTTTGGAAAAAAATGATTTGGAAAATAATGAGTAGGAGATCTTTGAACAATCCTATATATTGGAAAATTTGATGATATTAAGGATAGTTAAATGGATGATGTTGCTAGGGTGGATGTGCTATTACACAACTGTCCTAATCTTCAAAAACTTGACATCTCTTTTTGGCTCTATTATGATTTTCCAAAGATTTCTCAAACGGGAGTGTCTTACTTAGCTCCAAATCCTTTGTCTTTCTTTTTCCGGTCCCGTATTTATATTTGGGTTTCAGTTGCCTTCAAGTTTTAAGAAGTTGGTACTAAGAAGGATTCATATAGAAACCATGATTTCTTTCAATGCGGAACTACAAGCCTGGAGTATCTCCAATTATGGAATTCACGATTTAATCAATCCAAGGAGTGGTGCCTTAGACATATCACGTTCCATAAACTTAAGTTCTTGAAAATGTGGTACTTACCTATATCAAGGTGGGTTTCCTTGGATGAATCCTTTCCCCAGCTCGAAACACTTGTTATAAGCTGGTTTGACAATCTCGAAGATATCCCCCTTAGCTTTCCAGATATTCCAACACTGAAAAAAATAAACTTAATCAGGTGCTACAACAAATATCTGGAGGCTTCAGCTTTGAAATCAACGAAGAAGTCGAAATAATTGAAGGATGTGACCATATAGACCTCATTATTTGAGTAAAGTCGAAACAAACGCCTATGTGATTCTTTTGGGCATCTAATGGTATTATTTTAGTTATTTGCAATTCAAATGTCCATCCTCTTATATTGTAACACTGGTACTGTTTGCTAAGTTTGTTTTGATTGATCAACTCTTTTTCTGTATGTTTTAGATGATGGAGACAAATATAGAGATAATGCATAAGAACTACCTAAACTATGATTGAAATCTCAGCGATACACCTTAACTTAACTAGGGTCCTATTACCACCAAACTCAATTTTTCTGTATTTTCGTGCACCTTTAAAAGCTGATGTGGCCCCTTCAATCGGTATGTTTGCTGTGTTTGTACAACAAGCGCCTGCCACGTGTATAATAAAAAAAAAATTAACTTTTTTTTTAAAAAAAATTCTTAATGTTTTTAAAATCTTCTTATTTTCTTTATCTTGCATTTAAATTAAGTCAATACACATAATATTTTTGCCCTTTGTTTAAACTTTTTGTCCTTCATTTTTTCTTACCTTCAAGCTTTGTTTGTTTTCTTTTTTTTCTATTGATCTTATTTATTTCTTTTATTTTCTTTACCTTTTTTTTTTATTTGATTTCAAATTTAATTTCAAATGTAGTGTATCTAAAATAAGTTGATTTCAAACAAATATCAAAATAAGTGAAGATAATCAAATAAAACATAAAAAATTGAAAAGTCAAGTGAGCTTGTCGCGACCCGACTTTTGTGGTCATGATGTCACTAACTACACCCCACCAGTAGGTAAACCTAACTCTTAGCCCAGAGCCATAAGAAACGAACTATCAAGCGGAAGCCAATAACAAGAAGTAAGACCTTAGAACAAAGCAGAGAAAGGCTAATCAACAAAACCATACAGAAACCATCCCAAGACCTCGCATCAGTTAGTAGTTGAGTATCTAATCTCAAATAGGAGTACAGGTCTTTCACAAATACAAGACAAGTACAGTCTATATCTGAATACAACATAAAGACTAAGCCCAGAAAAAATCGATAGAAACTAGTAGGTCCAGATGGCAAGAGCTCACCCTAATCTCTGGAACCCCAAGCTGCTCCGCACCACTCCAATTTAATGGAAATAACTCAAGTCCAATCTGCAGGGGGTAGAAATGTAGTATGAGTACCAAAATGGTACTCAATAGGCAATGGCCGACTAATCTCAAAAGATAACACAAGCATACATAACAAGTAATAAGGAAAGCATAACAGAAGTAACTAAACATGAGATACTAAAGTAAACAGAGAATAAAGAATAGAAACAAGAAACAAGGTGTAAGAAGCTGAGTCAAGAACGTACCTGGATCGCAAACCAACAACCAGATCGCATACAAGTAAGATACACAGTCAACTACCAGTGTAAAGAGGACCTACAACTACAATTCTAAAGTCAAAACCTCCTAAGTAACAATAAAAATAGCAGAGAATAAAGTATAGTCAAACAATAACCTAACAAGACCCTCATAAGCTCAGAAGGTACAAACAACAAACATTAACCCAACCGCCCCCAAAAACCGGAGGGTACAAACAACAAACAAGTATACTGATAGGCAATGCATATGAATGTCGGGTGAGCAGTAGAATAACCAGTGACCATCCAAAAGCATAGCCATAGGACTCCAGTCAACTTCCAGCCTAGCTAGCAAGAGTGATAAATCAATCCTGACTGCCCAGCCAGTTAGACCACTCCTAGGGGCATAAGCCTCCTTTCTAGATAGAGTAACCCGAGGGCATGTCGATTTCAAAGAAGATTTCAAGTATCAAGGCTGCCTAGCTAGCCAGTCCAATCCAAGGAGCGTAAGCTGCCCAACTAGCAAGAGTTACCTGAGGGCTTATGTAAAACCAAAAGAATACAAGAAAGGGTGTCGACGCATCGGGTAGTCAAGTCAAAACTGAGCACATCGCTTATGCCTCTAATATCTCAAGTAGGAAAGGAGAACGTCCCTTACACCTCATAATCTAAAAAGTTAGTAAGTCAAGTGATCTAGGTGGTACGACTAGCATTCAAACAAGTTTAGAATAAAAACCGAGTAAAATAGTATCTCATCATGAATGATAAATATACCAATGCATGGGCAAGGATTGTACCACAAAATTTGTTAGAATGAGTGAATAATGCAATGCATGCCATCACCTGCATTTAAACAAGACACTCAAAATCGAATAATTATACAACAAATGAAACCACACAACCAAGGTAGAGAGTACTAACTTGGAATCCAACTAGTCCTTGCACACGGCCTTAGGTCCAATAGTATAATCATAATCTCAATAAGGATACAACATGTCCACCGCTAATCAACAAGAAAATGGATCAAGAAGAGATTTCAAATAAATAAAAAAGGGAGCAAAGTAAAGGAATGACGCCCTACCCCAATCACACTGCTCTAGTCTAGAATTGAGCATAGCTAGGACAAACCCACGGCTACGTCAAGCCACCATGGCCACAAGCATTAACGCAATGAGAATGACCCAAAATAAGCCCTAAAGGGAGAAAATCATAAATGCGAGGCGATAAAACACATTCTAAAGTATCTAATGTTCAATCTTGTCTAAGGCCATCATGAATCAATCCTAACAAGGATAATCAATATCATCTACATCACAAGTGAAGCCACAACCTAATCCAAGGATCACAACACCCACAATAATCCCTAGGCTCCTATGAAATCAAGAAAGGATAAAATATCAAGAGGAAAGTTAAATACCCAGCAAATACCAACCAAAATTATATGAAATTTATATTAGGGATTATCTAAGAGACTCAATCAAGAAAAAAGATCAAAGTCTAACTCAAAGCCGAACACGAGTGCTCCAAATCAACTGCACACGAGCTATGAACATACAAAATGCCTTTGAACACCGCAAAAATATCAAATAATCGATCAGATCGTCCTTACATATGTTTTGACACTAAAATGCAAACAATTGGAAATGGACCCAAAATTGAGTTAAAACGGGAATATGAGACCCGCATCAGAAATCTCAAAATTAACTCCATCAAAATGTCCTAATCGACTAATCGATCTTGTTCCCTGAAATAGGGTTCAATTCCATGTATGGAACAACCTGAACCACCTCATGCAATAAAACACAAATTGAAGAAAACCAAAAGACAGTTGGCAGCCCCTTCAGAGCGGAATATACCTTGAAAAGAGAGCCTCTGACACCTCTCAAACACCCCAACAGTATCCATGATCAACACTACCCTCCAGCACTTTGAATCATCTTAATCGGAGCTCCCAAACTCAAGAAATTACATCTTGAAGAATAAGGGCAAAAGCTGAAATTTTGGGATTTAAATAACCGAAATCGGTTGCTAAATGAACACTATAGTCGCTAAAAGTTTGATATCTAGTCGCTAAAAGCTTGCACCAAATATTAGGACTTTAGCTGGTTTGCTCAAACTCCACATTCTCCGACGGGGTACTCAGGATTCATTCAGAATCCTGTGCGTGCAAACAAAATATGCTACCCCATCGAATTTGACATTACAGACCCAATGAAACCATCAAAACTTCCATCTGTGGTCATTTTGATGAAAAGTAATGGTCCCACACCCAAGGTCTTAGGGATATCCACTGCCCTAATCCTCAACTTATGGTAACCAGACGTTAGATCAACATTTGAAAACACTGCGGCACACTAAAGCTAGTAAAATAAATCGTCAATCCAAGGCATGTGGTAACAGTTCTTATCGTCACTTTATTCAACTGCCTATCATCAATACACATGCGCATTGTACTGACCTTCTTCTTCACAAACAGTATGGGAATCCCTAACCCAAGAGATCCTGAAGCTGAACACTGAGCTTCTTGAGCTCTATATGAGCCATCCAGTATGTCAGAATAGAAATAGGCCTAGTACCCGACTCAAGTTCAATAAAAAATTCAATATCACGCTTTTGGGCAGGTAGGTAAGTCGATAGGAAACTAGTCAACAAAGTCATGGACAACTGGAACTGACTCAGCTGGAGGGAACTCCCTACTAACGTCAAGCACATAAACCAAATATGATAAGCATATGATAGATACTAGTCTCCTAGCCTAAAGAAAAGAGATAACTCCAACCAGTGTGCTACAAAAGGAGCCCTGCCACTCAACTGGGGGAATACAAGGCATGTATAAAGTAACGGTCTTACAGAAGCAAACTAAGACCATAGTAGGGGGATAACCAGTTTGTACCCAGAATCACATCGAGATCAAGTATGTCAAGTAGAATAAGGTCATCTTGGGTGTCACACCCCTATTTAGTAACTAAGCAAGACAGAAACACCAAATTCACTACTAAAATCTCTTCCACGGGGGTCAACACACACAAAAACACTACCTTAAGATTAGAACTCATACCCACACAAGAAACATAATAAATAGACATGTAAGAGTAGGTAGAGCCCATATCAAATAAAGTCTAGGTAGGCTGATTGCATAAAAGAATCATACATGTTATCACATCATCCGATGCTTCAGCCTCTACCTTCACTGCTCTACAAAAAAATGGCCCTGTCCGCCTCTACCTTGACCATCATTCCTACCACCGAAACTGCCTGCTTGAATATCCCAATGTCTACCACAACGATTTTGACCCTGACCTAGGCCCCTACTTTAAGGTGCTACTGGTAGAGATGGTAGAACAATGAAGCTGCTTGTGGAGTGCGAGAAATCCACCTATGCAAAGGGAAATCCATATCCTAGTAATCCAACTCCCCATAATCCAAACACCTTGGAGATGATCTACTTTCAAAAGAGTGGCCACTACGGCCTGAAGAATAAGATTCGGATCCAAGACTCTGACTATAGACAACCTCACTCCAGCTAAACTAGTCACTCTCTAAGTCTGCAATGAGGCCTGAATAGGCTAACTAGGTTGTATCTGCTGAAACAGTTGTTGGGTCTAATCATGTGTGCCTCTTGACCTAGAACAAGACCCACTATAGCTATCCTCGTATCAACCATTCTTATGCTAGCCCCTTGGGCCTCGCAATAGAGTTTCTCAATAGTGCAAGTGTGATCTACAATATCCACGAAGGAATGACCTGCAGCTGAAGCCTCAACCCATATAGAAAGAATTAAGCTCTCTCCCCCACTTTGGGTAGAATCGTAGTGGTATGGCGGGAGAGCTCGTAGAACGTTGCCTTATAATCTGATAAAGCCATGGAGCCCTACTCCAAGCTTAAAAACTAATCTCAGGGGTTATCTCTAACACTGCAAGGGATGAACTTGCCAAGAAGGCCTCAAATAACTTAGTTCAAGTGATCGAAGGAGACCTAACCTTCCTATTCTAAATGAAGGTACGTAACTACTGGCATGTTGGCCCATTTAACTGATAAACATTGAACTTGGTTCCTCTCGACTCCATTAGTCCCAATGTATAAAGTATCTTCTGGGAAGTAGTAAAAACTCGTGGGCATCCTCATCCACAACCCCAAAAAACCATAGAGGTGAGAGCCTAAGAAACACTCAGAGCATTTTTTTCTCCTCTAGTTAGATAGCTCCAACCACAATCATGAATTGGGCACCCCCAGGTTCTACCTGGGCATGAGGTGCCTCTACTGCATGATGATCTTGCTTACCTGGTGCGGGTGCTTGTTGAATTGAAAATGTAGTTGGGGCGTGCTACATGTTCCCGAGCACTATCAGAAGCTGAGTAATGGTTTCCTGAAAATTTGGAGCCATAGTAAGTTAGGTGGTGGTGGCTAGTCTAGGCCCCACTGGCTAATCTGAACCCGAGCCATTAAAGTATCCACGACTGTCCCTAGACCCCTATCTTTATCTAGGGGTAGTGAACACCCTTACCAGGTAGGGGAGGTTGATCCCAACCTCGTCACGCGGCTCGTGCGAGCCATTTGTGAAAATAGTGAAACAAGTGAGATTTCATGAAACCAATAACACACACGCTGAACAAAAGCAACATAAAAAAGGGAAATTCCTAAATACATATTGTAGCCTCCCAAAGGTAGTATAAATTGTCACTGCACCGATCCTTAGGACTCCACTAGGTATTAGCTCTTTACAAGTGAGATTGGCAAACCCTGGCCTCTAATACTAAATTTTTACGGCCTAATTCGTCGAGTCATAATGGCACCTACTATAACCCACCAGTAGGTAAGCCAACCTGTACCCAAATCGACAAGTAATGAGTATAGGGGTAGAACCAAACATAATTAACATTAAACAATAAAATAAGCTAGAAGAGAAAGTAAGCAAGAATCTATATACAGAAGAATCCCTCCAACAACCTTAAAGCCACGAGTAGAGAGTTATCTAAAATGAAAGTACAAGTCCCAAAATTGGACCATAAACAAGTCATCTTAGGTAAAAGACTAGCTAAATATAAATACAGAAAGGGACAGGGTGATCTAGGATGCCAATTGCTCACCCACATCTATAATCTCAAAAGTTGTTGAAGATGGCACAAGTAATCAACGCTTGTATCTGTAACTATGACCTGCATCACAAAATTGATGCAGAGTGTCGCATGAGTACCAAAAGCAAAGGTACTTAGTAGGTATCATAGGCTAAAAGAGTAAGAAAGGTAAAGACAATATGAAAAGATAGAATCTAGAAAAAATCTGAGGTCAAAGTCGGTATGAAAGAATTCACACGAGCATACAAACATTAAATCTATTTACAACAAAACTAACTATAACTAGACCCTATAAGCCCAGAAGGTGCACTCTTGCGTAAGTTTAAATAAAACCTGAATGGGCCGGCCTATAAGCTCAATAGGTACACATTATAGCTAAGTGTAGCGAAAGAAAAGTACCACGAAGCGAAAGTTAGGCTCCCAAGCCAAGTAACCACAATATATAATAATCCATTCAATTCTCAATCCAACTAGCAAGAGTGATAATCAATCTTGGCCGCCTATCCAGCCAGCCTACTCCCAGCCTAGCCAAGCTAGCAAGAGTGACCTAGGGGCATTTCGATTCCCAAGAGAATCTCATATATCAAAGCCGCCCAGCCAGCCAGTCCACTCATAGGGGTGTAAGCCTCACAACTAGCAATTGTGACCCGGGGGCGTGTCGACTTCGAAGAGGATCTCATATATCAATACAAAGTCACTATGGAATGACGTCTACTCAAGAAAATCAAAAGAAGGCTCCAAGTCTAAAAAATCTACTTCCAAGTCGTAGCGAAAACATAAAACCTCCAGTAACGAATCGAAGCTAGAGAGATAGGGGAAGAAGGGACAAAACGTCTATAAAGCTCAAAATCACCTAAACCAAAACTCATACTATCAAACCCAAGTATGCTACTCCGCTCTGCAAGGATCTAGTAGAGAAAAGGCTACAAGGATCACAAGTATAAGCCAACACTAGTCTAACCCTATACTAAAGATGAACATGTTCATTACCAATAAAACAACGCAATTAAAACACAACAACATGCAACAATAATATAAATCCCAACTAGTATGGTACTAATCCTGAAACAATGGCAATCAATCCTAAAACAAGTTATCTAATATGAGAAATAAAAATAACTAGGTACCCATGCCCAATTTACTTTAATCAATATACATTTATGCATTCAAGCTTAGTCTGAATAGAAAGGAAGTTGTAGACTAATGGTAGGTCGATCGCGTGCTCCAAATAAAAAGGCTGGATCTTTTCCTTTCTAAATGACCTCTAAACATTGTTACACTATAAACAAAATAGGATCACAATATCAGTACGATCGTTTAAAGGCTAAAAAAACATAAAATGGAAAGTCAACAATTTTGGGTCAAATGGGAATTGGGGGACCCATGTTGGAATTTGAAGAATTTACTCCTTCAAGAGGTCCTAAACAATGCTCTGAACTTGTGTTCTAATAAAGAACACAATCTGGGGCTCAGAAAAGCCAAAATGAACAACATGCAAGAACAATCAATTTAAGCTCAAATAAAGGACTTGGACAGCAGCTTCTAAGTCAAATTCCCTTTAAATAATGAGCCCTCAATAACTTTCAAACACTTTATTTCATAGCCTCGATAATTCAAGATGTGAAGCACTTTGAATCACCCAACTTTGATCTTTAATGAATACATTATCGCTTTTTGAACCTTTGATCTTAAGCTGCCATCACGACTGGTCTTAAACGAGTACACTCTATTCTTTGGGAATGTGGAGAAGCTTCCACGAATTCAAAACTAGCGATCGCGGTGAGGGCCTCGAAATTGCAGTCAAAAGGGAATCAGGCCTCTGTGATTGCAGCAGGGAATCCCACGAATGCAGGCATCGTGAATGCAGTATGATCCCTGCGATTGCAATCACCAGGTTGTCTGGACTCCATAAACACACAATGAGGCCTCGAACGTGAAGTAATTTTAGCCTGCAACAGCTGATGCATATCAGATGGTTTTTGACTCGTTGAAAATCTCCGAAGAGGTGTTTGGAATTGGTTCGTAACCCCTGCATGCAATCGAGATAGGTTACTCGATAAAATTTGATATTTTGGACTCAATGGAGCAGTCAAAATTCCCATATAAGGTTATCTTGATAAAAAAAATGGGTCCCATCCCCAAACTCCATTTTAAGTTAAAATTGACAAGGGGGGGGCTCAAAATCAGCTTAGAATTCTGATGATAAAAAAGAAGGATCGTTCTAGAGCAAACTTTACATTCTGGAGCTAACCGCACTGAGCGAATTCTCATATGAGCTTGTTTACTTAAAATGTTAACTAAAGTAAAACCCTTAGGCCTTAACTTGTAAGTTAAAATGCCTAATCGCACAAACTTGTATTAAAAGCCTCGAGAGTTATGTCGACCATGCTGCTAGCCTAAAATGACCCTTTCAAAGCGTATTGAATCATCATAATTTGATTCTGAGGTCATCTTTATGCAATTTTGATCAAAATAACCGTTCAAGGTTCAAAAGCTCCAAAATGCAAAAACACGCATAAAAACAAAATGAACAGCCGCGTGATCGAACGGTCAGTTCTAGCAAGTCATTAATAACTTGGGGTCGCTAAAGAACGATCTTAATAGTGAACTGAAGGCATGAACATAGAAATTACCTAGATGGTCACTACATTTCATATAGTTTTTGAGATTTAGTTCATTGTTAGAAGATCCTCATTTAACATATTATGTATGTATGTGTTTAGTCTTTCGCTAATTAGTCAGCCAGTCTAAGGGTTCGCTTGGGAAGCATAAATGGTTTCTGAGTGTTGGCCACGTCTAGAGTGTAGGCTCAGGGAGTGACACTTTGATGGCCAAATTTTGGGTGAAGATATAGATGACCAAATTTTTTTTGAAGCGCTAAAGATGATGAAAAAAAAGTTATTGAAGAGCTAGAAAGGAAATCTGGTTGTGAATCCTATTATAGTGTCGAGGCTTCACAGGAAATTGATGATCAACTCATCACTCACTCAAATAAGAAGATTTATACTGATGAAATCTCTTTGTGTTATCGAGTTGCGTAAGAAGGAGAAGGTTCAAAAATCTTGATCCTTGGAGTTTCAAGCTCAACCATCACAAGTGTTTGTCTGGATAATATAAATGTTGAGAATTTAATAGAAAGGGGTACTCAAGAACTCAAAAACATGAAACTTGGCAATGATATGGCTCACTTGGTTTGTAAAGGCAGAAAGTAAACATGGTGATTGGTACGTTACATAAATGAATAGTTTTTTAAAACATATTTATATTTCTTTTCAGGACCAATCAATGAAAGAAAAACTTCATCACTTGATGAAGTAAGACCAGTCAGAAGAAAACTCTTGAAATCTTCACCAAAGAACGATTCAAAGCATTATTTGAGTTCCCCCTGACAAGCTTGGGGTAGCTTCAAAATATAACTTTAAGGGGGATTGTGAAAAATATCTTAAGTAGATTTTTTGGAAGAACCAAAAACTTAGTTTTTTAGTCATGTTTCTAGAATAGTCTAGTGTGGTCATTTGGTTAAGCATTTTCTTGAAATATTTAGATTTTCTAGAGTAGAAAATAAACATACTAGAATTTTCTTGTTGAGGTATCTTGAAAATATATCTAGAACCATTCGTAAACAAGTATAAATAAGGGTCGTCTTGTACATTTATATTCAATTCAAAACAAAGAAAAATCAAAGCAATTCAAGAGTCCTCTTCCATAACAAATGTAATGACCCGAGAGCACCCCCTGGTCGTTACCGGCATATTCAACATCGAAGAGGTCTTATACAAGCCCTTAGCATTCATCATAGTATGCATCATAGAATAAAATCGCGGAAAATTTAAAACTTTTACTTTGGAAGTTCAACTTCACTTCATATACGAAAAATAGAATCTAACTTCGTCACAATGCACCATATAGACATAGAAGTATCAAAAATGGGACTTAGCCCTTACATCAATAAGAAGTCTTGAATTAGGAAAGTACAACAATGTCTTTCAACATAAGCAAAGAACTAAACATAGAAGCTAGATCATAGGGTCTTGTCCTCAGACTTGAGGACTCACCAACTTCGGGAAGCAACTCCAAGGGTCTTGAGAAGTAAGCTTGAATCCTCAACGGTCCGAACCTAAATGTTTGGAGAAAAAGGAGAAAATATGGGTTAGTACAACACACGTTCTAAGTATGGCTACTATGCATAAAAACCATTGAAACATGCATAAAAGGACATTTAGTCAAAACATGTTTTTTACCAAGTAAATCCAATGTGCACACAAAGTAAGCATCAGAGTCCAACCCAACATAATATCATCCCAACATGTTGACAACCCAAGCTATACCAGTGAAATGCAAAGAACAGAACCCCATAAACCTATTCAAAGCCAAGTATCACATTAAGCAACCTACTTCATGCATACATTCATAAGATCATATTACATCATAACTTACCATATTCATAATGGTCATACATAACATAGCTTCAACATACATAAAACATAATCATCATAATCTGAAGAAAACACTACTACAACAATCTCTTAGGATCCCACAAGTACAATGTGCAAGAGAAGTCCCATACCCTCCCTTACACTATGTAGAAACCCTTAAGAAAGCTCTAGTAAGTGTTCACACCTTTCATACCTTCATTTACTTTTACATTAGGGAAATATTGCAATAAACGACATAGACAATACATGAGAGCTACATGGAATTCAATGTTTTACTCCTACACCGATAAGAGAGGGTTAACACTTGCCTAAGGTGTAACCATTCATACATAGCTATCTAGGTGGATCCACTAAGCTAGAATCCTATGTGGGCACATAGTTAAGGGTCAAAGAGATTTCTTCTAGAAACCCTAACTTACTAAACGTGGGTGTTTCCATATCATGAGACAACACATACCGTGGGTAATCCGGACTTGCTAAACGTGAGGAAACCCATGTGGGGAGTCGGACTTACCAAATGTAAGACCCCCATCTCATTTACATGCCCTTTCGGTGGTAAGCATCTAATTCCCTTTTGTAATCATCTTTAGTCATCACATAAGTTCACATTAGCCTTTACTAGACTCTTACGTAGACATCTTATCATAATAGCTCATCTGTGTTCATAAGTGAGTAACAATCCTTTCACTTTAAAAACACTTAGCAAGTGAGTAAACCTTTCACTTACATTACACTATAATCATGAGAACTGCCTTTCAACCACATAGCCATCATACCATAACATACATACATACTTCATAGCTAATTCAAGTGTAGAGGGTTAAGGATGAAGAAACTAGGTCATCACACCACAGCAACACATTAGGTATAACATCATTATAATCTAAGTAATTCACCTTTCATACTTGAGTTCAAAAAAGAACCAACCTTCATACATTCTTGCCCTTCATGAGACATCCATACTTCAATTACCAAACAATTCATAACCAATACATAATACAAGGTAATTCATGAAGTAATAACATAATCAACATCAATATAAGCAATTGACATATTCCCTTCATAGCCTTCAAGGCTTCATTCAAAGACTCAACCCTAATTTCATAGAAATTATACATAACCTAGGGTAGAATCATCATACAAACATGAATTACATAACATCACATTCAATTCATATCCTTCAATCAATATCCAACACAAACTAAGGTTAGAATTAGGAAAAGAAGGGGAAACATGGGTCTCATGGGGAATTCTTCAAGAAACCACCAATACAATATAAATTCATCCATGATTGTTCATATAGCATCAAACATCAATTTCACTTTAGAAAGAAGACCCACATTTTTGGATTGAAACCTAGAAATTGGAGATTTTGAAATTCATCTTGAAGGGGACTCTTGGGGAAAGGAATCCCAAGAGTGATAAGCAACCATACCTTATTGACGAATTTACCACGAAAATCCAAGTTCAAACCTTGGAGAGTTGGTCTTCTTCTTGAAGCTCCAATCTTCTTCAATGGAGTTTTTGAGAAGAGAGAGAGAGTAGAGAGAAGATTGAACTTTAGGTTTAGATCTTTGGGGTTTTGTGTTTGAGTGATAAAAGCGAGGTAAATTGACTTAAAAATCATTATATACACATCCCCTAAAGTACCCTAAATACCCCTCACTTAGTTGGACTCTTTAATCAAGTAAAAGTCGATTTCTAAATTTCTGCATTTTTCGTCGCGGAACAAGTCCGCGACGCGGAGATGTTCCCTGAAGATATTTGGAATTAAATTTTGAGATAGTAGAGTCCGCGACACGACCGCGTCGCGAACAAACTTTTTTCTCCTTGGGGGACCTAGTCCGCGACGTGGAGCTATTCCTACCAAGTGCAATTTGCAAGCTGCCTTGGCAACTTGCTTGGCAAAGGATGGGGTCCTTCTCGGGGACTCTTAGGGTGGCCCCGGGGTGTCGTATTCGAACATTTTGACCCTATAAACATATATTTACCTAATTTAAACCTTTTTACAAGATTATACCATCATACGACATTCCCAAACCTGCCCAAAACCTAAGGACACACTAGAACACATTCTTCTCTAGTTTCCGGACGTCGTGGTCGTATTTTGACGTTTAGACTTTTACTCTTTCAAACCAAGTCAATTGCATTAATTTAGGCATAGAAACATCATTTTAACTATTTTTAAGTCATTATTCACAGGGTGAGGCTCAAACTTAAGTCATAGAATTTCCGTTGTGTTACAATGTCCCCCTCTTAGGAACATTCGTCCCTAAATGTCACTTGGACTTTTTTCTAGGGAGACAATGACTCAAACTAGCAGCACAACAACCAGGCACATCAACAACATCATATCATCATATCATATAGAAATTTAATCCGCAACATCACTATGCTCAAAACTCTTTACTTCACATAAGTATAGGAGGAACTACCTGCTCCATATTCAATGAGTATCAACATATATATTAAGCAATCAACAAGACATTTCATTAACATGACAAAATCAAGTATGCTCATTACAAATCTCATGAGGACAACATCACACAACATCTATGGGTGCAATTTCAACCATGAGAAACAAAATTCATGGAAACTCAAAATACAACTTAAGCATGTATTTTCACAAAAATATGCACATACAAGGATATTATGTCATAATTATCAACACACATGATTTTCAATTTATACCTAATTAAGAGAAACTACTAACCTCAACCTTGGCTAGGAGTAGGAGGAAAAAGATGAAGGTAGCGGGACTTCATGTCGGCCTCGGCCTCCCATGTTGCACCCTCAACTAGGTGGTTTCTCCATAGGACCTTTACGGAGGCCACCTCTTTATTCCTCAACTTCTTAACTTGATGATCTAAGATTTCGACCGGAACCTCTTCATAAGAAAGGTTCTCATTCACCCCTAAACTTTCTAGAGGTAGAATGGACACCGGGTCACTTATACACTTCTTTAACATAGAAATATGGAATACCGGGTGAACTTGAACCAATTCGATGGGCAATTTCAACTCATAAGCGACCTTTCCGACATGCTTCAAGATCTCATAACGCCCAACATACCGGGGGCTAAGTTTCCCCCTCTTACGAAACCTCATCACCCCTTTCATGAGTGAGATCTTCTAGTAGATCCAATCACCTACTTCAAATTCAAGATCCCTCTTTCTATTATCGGCATAAGACTTTTGCCGACTATGAGCCATTTTCAACCTATCCCTTATAAGCCAAACTTTTTCTGTAGCCTCATAGACTACCTCGGGACCAAGAAGAGCAAATTCACCCACTTCAAACCACCCAACCGGAGATCGACACCTTCTACCATAAAGTGCTTCAAAGGATGTCATAGCAATACTCGAGTGGTAGCTATTGTTGTAGGAAAATTCTATCAAAGTTAGGTGGTCACCCCAATTACCTTTGAAGTCAATGACACATGATCTCAACATGTCCTCTAGGGTTTGGATGGTGCGTTCTGCTTGACCATCCGTTTGAGGGTGAAATACGGTACTAAGTTTTACTTGAGTACCAAGCCCACTTTGGAAAGACCTCCAAAAATAGGAAGTAAATTGGGCACCTCTATCTGAAATAATCAACAACAGGGCTTAATGTACAACTTAGAATAATCTTCCGCCGAATAAGAAACCTTGACGGGAAGGAAATGGGCTGATTTAGTCAATCTATCCACAATGACCCGAATGGAGTCATGTTGCCTACGGGTTCGAGGCAAACCTACCACGAAGTCCATATTGATATCTTCCCACTTCTAAGTGGGGGTATCAATATCTTGAGTTAGACCTCCCGGTCCTTGGTGCTCGGCTTTGACTTGTTGGCAATTTGAGCACCTAGCCACAAAATTTGCTATGACTCTTTTCATTCCGTTCCACCAATAAATCTCACGTAAGTCACGATACCTTTTGGTGGTTCCCGGATGGATGGAGTATCGGGACCCATGGGCCTCCTCTAAGATTGCCTCTCTCAGGCCATCCACATCCGGCACACATAATCTTCCTTGGTGCTTAAGTACCCCATCTTCTCCTTGAGAGAAAGTTTCTATTCCTTTGTTGAGAACCTACTATTTTAGTTCCATCAAAATAGGGTCAAGATGTTGCTTAGACTTCACGTCAACAACAATCGATGACTCGGAATTATGACGGACCATGACATCTCTTTTTGGGGAATATTCAAGTCGGACACCCAACCGGGCTAGCCTATGTACATCACGGGCTAACTCCCTTTTATCTTCTTCCACATGTGACACACTACTCATAGATACACGACTCAAAGCATCCGCAACCACATTTGCTTTTCCGGGGTGGTAAAGGACACTCATATCATAATCTTTCAAGATTTCCAACCACTTCATTTGTCGGAGATTCAATCCTTTTTGGCAAAAAACATATTGAAGACTCTTGTGGTCGGTAAACACATCCACATGTACCCCATAGAGATAGTGTCTCCAAATCTTTAAAGCAAAGACGACGGCCGCTAGCTCAAGGTCATAAGTTAGATAATTCTTCTCATACACCTTGAGTTGTCTCGAGGCATAAGCTATAACCTTACCATGCTACATGAGGACACAACCCAAACCCACTCGGGAAGCGTCACAATATACTACAAACCCTTCGGTGCCCTCCGATAAGGTCAAAACCGGAGCGGAGGTGAGCTTATCTTTCAACAATTGGAAGCTCTTTTCTCAAGATTCCGACCATTCGAACTTGGACTTATTTTGAGTTAAGGCCGTTAATGGAGATGCAATAGATGAATCCCTCAACAAACCTCCGGTAGTAACCGGCCAAACCCAAAAAGCTTTGGATGTCGGAAGGACTAAAAGGTCTAGGCCAACTTTTGACCACATCGGTTTTCTTTGGATCAACTTCTATACCCTCACTAGAAACAATTTGACCAAGGAAAGCAACTGATCTTAGTCAAAACTCGCACTTGCTAAACTTAGCATAGAGTTGGTGATCTTTGAGGACTTGCAATACTATCCTCAAATGATTCATGTGATCATCCTCACTTTTAGAGTATATCAAGATGTCATCAATAAAAACAATAACAAAATAGTCTAGATAATTTCTAAACACACGATTCATAAGGTCCATGAAAGCCGCCGGGGCATTTGTAAGACCAAAGGACATCACTAAGAACTCAAAATGACCATATCTTGTTTGGAAGGCTATTTTCGGAACGTCAACACCTCTCACCCTCAGTTGGTGATAACTCGACCTCAAATCAATTTTTGAAAAGTAACTCGCTCCTTGAAGTTGATCAAATAAGTCATCAATCCTAGGGAGTGGATACTTGTTCTTAATGGTCAACTTATTTAATTGTCGGTAATCAATACACATACAAAGAGATCCATCCTTCTTATTCACAAATAACACTGGTGCACCCCAAGGAGATATACTAGGTTGGATGAAACCCTTATCCAACAAATCTTTGAGTTGAGCTTTTAATTTCTTCAACTCCGTCGGGACCATCCGGTAAGGAGGGATTGAAATGGGTTGTGTATCCGGCAATAAATCTATGCCGAAATCTATTTCCCATTCGGGAGGAATCCCGGGTAAGTCATCGGGAAAGACTTTCGAAAAATCCTTCACTACGGGGACCGACTCCAAAGGAGGAATCTCGGACTCAAGATCATTGACCCTCACAATATGATAGAGACAACCTTTAGAAATCAACTTACAAGCTTTTTGACATGAAATGATCCTTCCCCTAGGAATAGAATTTCCTCCCTTCCATTCTAAAATGGGTTCATTAGGAAATTGATACTTTGCAATTCGGGTCCTACAATCTATGGACGCAAAACAAGCATGAAGCCAATCCATCCCCAATATAACATCAAAGTCTATCATATCAAGTTCCACCAAATCAACCAAAGTGACTCTATTGGGCAAAGATATGGGACAACCCCTATAAACTCTTTTAGCAACTATGAAATCACCCACCGGGGTAGAAACCGAAGAGGGTTTATCTAAGACATCGGGAAGGGGTTACAAAAGACAAAATGGCACCGGGATCTAATAATGCATAAACATTAATTGAAAATACTTGTAACATACCAGTCACAACATCCGGAGAGCTCTCTTGATCACCTCGGGATTGGAGAGCATAGAAGCGATTCTTCTTAGGAGCATCGGGATTCGGTCCACTTGCTTGTGCTTGAGCATTTTCCCTTCCTTGAGCCTTTAGCATAGGGAAGTCCCTCCTCATGTGGCCGTTCTTACCACAACCATAGCAGTTACCCGTGCCAACTAGGCACTTGCCTTCATGTTTTCGACCACACTTGGTACAAATAGGCTTCTCAACATAAGGACCACCACCTTTTGCTTCTTGAGGCTTGGGGTAGACACTTTACCTTTGTTGACCCTTGGAGTGTTAGGAGGACCTTGGTTGGAAAATCTCTTTTTAAACTTTGGCTTATCTTGGATTTCAAACCTAACCTTAGAAGAATTTCCATCATTGGCCCTTGACCTCTTCAATTTTCTACCAACTTGCTTAAGATTTTGCGCCTCAATTTGTTTGGCATGAACCATAAGACGAGAAATGTCCATGCTTGGGATTAGCATAGCCGACCTACATTCATTCACCACAAGATTGGATACCCCCATAACAAATTTGTTCATCGTAGCTCTAGAGTCCGACACCAAAGTAGGAGCATGTTTGGATAATTGAGTGAACTTGAGGCCATACTCTTTCACACTCATACCCCTTGGCGGAGGTTGATGAATTCTTGCATTTTCCTCTCCATTAGTTCGAAGGGGAAAAACCTATCAAGAAAAGCCTTCTTGAATGTAGCCCAACTTATTGGACCCTCTCTAATAGGTCTCCCCTCCTTATATTGTTCATACCACACTTGTGCCATATCTTTGAGTTGATAGGCGGCTAACTCCGCCTTTTCTTGAGAAGACACACCCATAGCCTCTAGAACCTTAAACACTTCATCAATGAACCCTTGTGGATCTTCTTCCACTTTGGAGCCAAAGAAAATAGGGGGATTCATCCTTGTGAAATCCTTTATCCTAGAAGCGGTAGTTCTAGCATTGGGGTTCACTTGTACCCTAGCAAATTGAGTGGCCAACACTTGAGTCAAATTATGAATAGCTGACCTTAACACAACATTAGACATAGACCCTTCTTCAATAGGAACTTGAGGGTTTTGAGGAGCTTGAGGGGGAACTGCCTCATTCACATTCTCCTCACCAGCCCTCCTTGCATCGTTCCTTCTTGTATTCATTGCCTATAAGCACAAGAGAAGGATTAGAAGAAAAGGACTAAATAGAGTTAAAACTCTTAGGCACGACTATGGAATAACAAAAGAGTGAAAGTTCCTAAGCATCTCGTAGCCTCTCATTCATAAGTATGGCGCGCTTCACACCCATGAACAAGAATCTACTCAAAGTGGTATCTTGTGACATGAATCCTACATTATTCTCAACCTTATGCTCTGATATCAAGTTTGTAACGACCCGAGAGCACCCCCTAGTCGTTACCGGCGTATTCGACCTCGAAGAGGTCTTATACAATCCCTTAGCATTCATCATAGCATGCATCATATAATAAAATCACGGAAAATTTAAAACTTTTACTTTGGAAGTTCAACTTCACTTCACATACGAAAAATAGAATCTAACTTTGTCACAATGCACCATCTAGACATAGAAGTATCGAAAATGAGACTTAGCACTTACATCAATAAGAAGTCTTGAAATAGGAAAGTGCAACAATGACTTTCAACATAAGCAAAGAACTAAACATAGAAGCTAGATCATAGGGTTTTGTCCTCGGACTTGAGGACTCACCAACTTGGGGAAACAACTCCAAGTGTCTTGAGAAGTAAGCTTGAATCCTCAACGGCCCGAACCTAAATGTCTGGGGAAAAGGGAGAAAATATGGGTTAGTACAACACACGTTCCAAGTATGGCTACTATGCATAAAAACCATTGAAACATGCATAAAAGGACATTTAGTCAAAAACATGTTTTTTACCAAGTAAATCCAATATGCACACAAAGTAAGCATCATAGTCCAACCCAACATAATATCGTCCCAACATGTAGACAACCCAAGCAATACCAGTGCATTGAAAAGAATAGAACCCCATAACCCTATTCAAAGCCAAGTATCACATTAAGCAACCTACTTCATGCATACATTCATAAGATCATATTTCATCATAACTTACCATATTCATAATGATCATACATAACATAGCTTCAACATACATAAGTCATAATCATCATAATCATAAGAGAACACTACTACAACTATCTCTTAGGATCCCACAAGTGCAATGTGCAAGAGAAGTCCCATACCCTCCCTTACACTATGTAGAAACCCTTAAGAAAACGCTAGTAAGAGTTCACACCTTTCATACCTTCATTTACTTTTACATTAGGGAAATATTGCAATAAACGACATAGAATATGAGAGCTATATGGAATTTGGTGTTCTACTCCTACACCGAAAAGAGAGGGTTAACACTTTCCTAAGGTGTAACCATTCATACATAGCTATCTAGGTGGATTCACTAAGTTAGAGTCATATGTGCGCACATAGTTAAGGGTCAAGAAGATTGCTTCTAGAAAACCTAACTTACTAAACGTAGGGGTCTCTATATCATGAGACAACACATAACGTGGGTTATCTGGACATGCTAAATGTGAGGAAACCCATGTGGGGAGCCGTACTTACTAAATGTGAGACCCCCATCTCATTTACATGCCCTTTTGGTGCTAAGCATCTAATTCCCTTTTGTAATCATCTTTAGTCATCACATAAGTTCACATTAGCCTTTACTAGACTCTTATGTAGACATCTTACCATAATAGCTCATATGTGTTCATAAGTGAGTAACAATCCTTTCACTTTAGAAACACTTAGCAAGTGAGTAAACCTATCACTTACATTACACTATAATCATGAGAACTGCCTTTCAACCATATAGCCATCATACCATAACATACATACATACTTCATAGCTAATTCAAGTGTAGAGGGTTAAGGATGAGGAAACTAGGTCATTACACTACAACAACACATTAGGTATAACATCATTATAGTCTAAGTAATTCACCTTTCATACTTGAGTTCAAAAAAGAACCAACCTTCATACCTTCTTGCCCTTCATGGGACATCCATACTTCAATTACCAAACAATTCATAACCAATACATAATACAAGGTAATTCATGAA
>JAJOOH010072714.1:0-12284 GCA_029582605.1 Solanum gracilifrons
CTTCACCTTGATCATGCATCCTCATATTGTTATTCATAATGCCTATGAAACTATTTCTTGTATTTCGATTGTGTCCTTGTCTATTGTTGTGTTACACCCCGCATACTTAGTACATTCCAAGTACTAACGCATATTTTGCCTACATGATGTCACCATGTAGGGATCGGAGCTACTCTTGATCCTCCTCTCCATTCACGTGGCTAGTACGGTGCTTATCCGAGTTGTTGGTGAGTCCTCAATGATTCGAGGGCTATGTTATGTTTCCTACTCCTATGTTTTGAGACTTTAGCTTGCAAATGTATTTTGACTATGAGAGGGGCAGGTAGTATGTCATGGCCCCGTCCTATCTATATATGTAGATGTGTGCGTTGGACAAGTATTTTGTAAATGAGCTTGACTCTTGTTGTATGATGTCATTTTGAAATGGTTTGCCCTTAGTCCCTATTTCCCGTTAATTAATGTTGAATGTACTTCCGCAACCGATGAAGTGTGATGACAAGTTTGAGAGGCTTGTTTGGGGTTCATTCGGGTTCCTCATACGCCATGTCACGTCTAAGCCCTAGGCTTGGGTCGTGACAAGTTTCTTCTCATTCTCTGCTTATTTCATTCGTATGGGTTGATTGCTTTACTTCCTTATTCTCTCTTCGGTGTTGTCCGTTCTTAAAGCTAAAGGGTCAGACTCTATATTAGTGATTGTATTTTTTGAAATCTTGGCTTTAATAGCATAGAGTTGCATATGCTTTATCATCCTGTGTACCAAGTTAGTTTGTTTCAAGTTTCTCTCTAACGGAGATGAGCCACTTGATGGGATATTCAAGTTGTTGGAGTTTGTTTTTCTTTTGGGGAGATACATTGGTATTTAATTGTTTAACTTTCTCTTTCTCTATGCTGTTTTGGGGTTTGTCTTCTCACTGCCTAAGAGTAATCTTTCGTTCATCTCTGCCTTCTTTGGCTTAATAGTTGATGTTCAAATGGATTACTGTTGGTGAGTTGATTCAGCATAAGATTCGAGTCTCTGGTTTTATTTTACTAGTTCTTTTTTTTAGTCTTGTTAGAGAGAAGGTATAATATTTATCTATATTGTTTGTTCTATGTTTGCATCAATTAACTAGTGTTCATCTTTTGAGGTTGGTTATTTCTTGACTTTCCTGCTTATATCTATTGCTACTGGAAGGTCTCAAAATACCTATTATAATTCTTTGGGTTAAAGCCTAGTGCTATGTTTTGTGAATGGTAGTTCATTAGTATCTCAAGTTTTGTTCCTTCTTTGAAATCTCTTACTTGTGTGATGCGCATATTCTGATTCGTTGTTTGGTTAGGAGCATGTCTTTAAGAATCCCATTTATCATGTATCATATGTTGAGTCATTATGGGTTTACTGTTGTATATAATGCTTATATGCCTTATCATTTAGCTCAATACCTCTTATGATGTTAATACTTATGTGCTTTATTTGTTTTGCTATGCCCGAGTTCATCATGAACTCCCTCTTCTTCCCTTTGCATTTCATTTGGGCCATGAAGGCCCAAATTTCTTTATCCTTGAGTCAGCCAACAGGAAATCGATGAACAGGTCAAAATCGAAGACGAAACACATGCTAAAAAACTAAGATATAGGTTGTATATCGGTTGTATGCAGTGGTATACATCAATATACATGATAAAAATATTGAGATACAGGTCAAGAAATATCAAAATACAGGAATACATGGCTGAAATTAGAAAGGCAGGTTTCAGAGTTCATAAAAATGGTTCGTATATCAGTCATATACCTGGTGTATACATCAGTCATATACTTGGTGTATACATCAGATATACACTTGGTGTATATCATGACTTTTGAGAGTGAAAAGGAGCCCAAAGGCTCAAAAGAATGGCCCAACAGCTGGTCTTTGATATAAATAGGCCCAAATTCTTGTTTTTGGGTAATTCTTAGTATTAGATCAACTTCAACAGATTTTGATTTTGGGCCAAAGGCCCAAATTTGGTATTTCTTCCCTCTTGTTTATTCATTGTTGTATTAACTAACATTTTATTTGATTTTGATTTGACTTAATTAATTTCCAAAAGATAGTCATTTCTCCTTTTATATTCAAATGAAAATATTTATATTTTATTTATGAATTATTTTGATCACTGAAGCCTGTACAAGAATTTCGCCATCACTGGTCAAAGTCTTCGCCCAAGTTAATTCAATTAAAAGAGCTTAGCCCATTACTTCGTGACTACAAGCGCAGGCAGTGTTACCTGCATTAAAGAGTGAGATCATTTATACATTTTTGTTTTGTATTTATATCTGGTTAAGTTCTGGTTTTCTTGTGAATGTGAAGAACTTACATTTGGAAAAATTGATCAAGTTGGACAACTTTTGTGACTGCTGAGTGAAGTGTCAGTATAAAGGCTATTGCATTGTTGGTTTATAATACGAAATTCGTTCAGGCTTATAGACATACTTTTCTCTTTAGTCTGTCTTAAAGAGAATGTCATTTTTTTAATAAAAAAATCAAGTACATATTTTCATTTATAAACATGACCAAAAATATGATTGTATACAAGGGGTATACCAAAAGGTAAAGAATCTACAAAAATAAATAATTCTCTACAAACTCCACCTAATATTCTATACAATTGAGAACTCTGTCGGTGCACCAAAAGAAAATAACGGATCATTCTTCCCCTGGTATTTCATCAAATGTGGTTCTTTACCATTTCACAATCAGTTCACCTGGTTGTCCATGCCTGACGGACCCTCCTATTTGCACCATTTTTACAGAGCAAAGGTGAGAGAGAAAAAAACCTGAGCTGAATAACTAGTTTTAAAAAAAAGAAGATATCTCAGATCTTTACTTTTTTTAACTTATAAAAGTAGGGGACAGCCAACCAATGACACTAGGAAGTTGAAAACTTGAGTAGAACATAGTGAATTCTATTGCTTGTAATTAGTATACCCTTCTTTTCCCAATCATTAGTTGTGGATGATTTTATCAGAGATGCTTATTTATTTATGATTGTGTCTTTTATTTTTATGTAGGTTTTGCCTAATCTGTTTCACATTGTACGCATATGTGAGGATGGTCTAAAGGAATTTATAACATGGAAACTTGGAACCTTGGTATCTATTGCACGATAGGTAATATTTCGTTTTAATTATATTTTCTTAAGGTTTGTTAAATGATTTTTTGTTTGTAGCACATCCGTAAATATCTGTCGCTCTCTGATAACAAAATTCTGGTTGTCGTTTAGCTTGCCTGTTGCTAACAAACCTGTTCACGTTGCTCCTATAAGTAGTAGTTTCAGTTGGTAATTAATATACTGCATATACTTTTGGTGTAGGTCATTATAATCATAGATGCTTTGGTTAATGATCTTACTGGTCGTTTTCTTTTTTTATTTTAGATTCTGCATCTCATGGAGCAACTTTGCCTGGCACTAAATGATGAAATAAGAAAGATATTACTGGTCATTTTCTTTTCTTATTTTAGATTCTGCATCTCGTGGAGCAACTTTGCTTGGCACTCAACGATGAATTCAGAAAGTATCTTCCTGATATACTTCCCTGTTTTATTCAAGTTCTTACTGATGCAGAGAGGTTTAATGACTACACATATGTTATTCCTATTCTCCACACCCTTGAAGTTTTTGGTGGTTAGTCTTCCTTGGTTGCTTCTGGTCCAGCCTTGGTTAGTATCACTTTGATGTTTATGGTAGTGGGCCACCTTAATGTGTAGGGACATAAGATGAGCATATGCATCTTCTTTTTCTTGCACTTATTTCGATTGTTTAAAATGGACACTCCAGTAGAAGTAAGACGTGGTGCTATCAAAACTCTTACAAGATTGATACCTTATGTGTAGGTTGGTGTAAAAGGGACTAAGGGAATGCTTCTAAGTTTCATCGTTTCTATTTGATTGCTTGTTTTCCTAAACTCTTTTCCTTTTCTCTTTATTTCCATTTTGCAGGTTATACTGGACACATATGTTCGCTTGTGCATCACTTGAAGCTTGTCTTGGAAGGGTCTGTTTTTTTCTCCTTCTCATTAATATCACTGATAATAATATATGTGACTTGTTTTCTTCAAATCAGTAGACACCAAATGAAATGACAGAGAGCTACTGTTTGTGGGTTTCGATGTTGATTCTAGTGAGTACCCTCTCAAATATCAAATTCCGGCCCATATGTGTCTACACTCGCACACGTATATAGAAGTGAACCTTGAACTCTGATTTATTACCTTGGAGTGTATACTTATTGGAGCCTTCTACTTTCTTTTACTGAAGGTCATCCAGTAGTTTGACACAAATGGCTGGAAAATTGTGAAGCAAACATTAAAATTTAAATCATTATATTAGTGTTTCAATTGCAGTAAATATTGCAAGAGTTTTGCTCATGTCTATCCAAACTTCATTTTGAATGCGATTCCTTTCCTTATTTCACGAACAATCGCTAGACGATTCTACTACTGCTATTTTCAAAAACTCAGTTGATTTTATCTTTCTTTTTACCTTATACTTTCTATTTTAATTCTAAAGCAGACACTATTGATGCACTTTGTTGCCTAGCTCATGCTCTTGGAGAGGACTTCACCATTTTTATTCCTTCTATTCACAACCTTATGGTTAAACATAGGCTGCAAGTCTGCATTGATTTTTGGGGTTCTACCTATCACTACTATGGAATTATAAAGGCTTATACTGCTGAGGAATATTTCTTGATACGATAATTTTTCATATACAACACAAGAAATTTGAAGAAATCCAGGGAAGACAGGAAAAACGCGAGCCACTGATTTTCGGAAGCATCACAACTCATAGATTAAATCGGCGGCTGCCGGTTGAGGTCATCAGTGATCCTTTAAGTGATGGAGAGAGTGACCTCTATGAGGTTAGGACCGACAAGCTCAGAGTGATGTAGTTTCAGGGAGTCCCTCGTATTCTCTATTGATATTTGGACTATCAGAACATAATCTCATTTTCAGTTGGGGGTGCCTCCCTTGTAGTTATTTTATTGATTGTTTCTGCATGTAGTGATTGTGCTCTTGTCGACCGTGATTCTTTCTTTGTTATGGATTGGTGTACCCTTGTCGGGCGTGCTTTTCTTTCTTTGTTATGGATATGTGTGCCCTTGTCGGGATTCGATATTGTGGATGTTTCTGTTGATATTGTGTTGGATTGGTCTATTTTAGTTTTTCATTTGTAGTTTGTAGCTTCTGTTTCTGTTGATATTGTGTTGGATTGGTTTATTTTAGTTTTGATTTGTAGCTTCTTTGTTTTTGTTTTGATAATAAGATTTGGATTGACGATGCCTGATGATGGATAGAGGGTGACAACTTTCTTAAGGGTAAATCGTTGATTGCTTGTGAGTAGGAGTGGCAAACGAGTGGGTCGAGTCGAATATAAGTCGATTGAAAACGAGTTAAATAAAAATGGGTAAAATACTCGACTCGACTCATATTTTAAAAGGGTAAAAATTGAGTTACATGGATAATAAAGGTATCCATATTACCCATATTATTCCATGAGTCAAGTTTCTCGCATGCTCAATGAGCTCCAAAATGACCAATCATAAAGCATTTTAAGACATTAAATGATCAATTTGGATAATGAAGATAACTAAATCAGACAATTGTAACTAGAACACTTTTGTCAAATGACAATTAATTCTGCCTAATCCACCAAAATTGTTACTGGAAAAAAGAGATACATTTGTGAACTTTACAGAAAGTTGTTTTGTTTTCTACCCAATCAAACTCAATTGTTTGCATCAATGTAGTGTCTTGTGTGTTACTACATGAAAAGTTTCTAACAGTTCTTCTGTCATGCCCCGAGCCTACACCTTGGGCGGGACTGGCACTCGAAGACAATTGCTTGCCCCAAGCGAACCCTTGGCCTGACTTTCTTAACTCAGTGGAAACCTAACTCAACAGAATAACTCCATGCAATGAAAGGGTCATAAAACAACTTAACTGATTAAATCTGGCCAAAAAGGCAACTCCTGTCTCAAAATACAATATATACATATATACATAGATGAGAGACTCAATACTAACTGACTGACTGTCTATGAAGCCTCTATAACACTGAGATGGATGTTGGGACAGACCCCGCAACATCCTAATAAAACAAAACTAGGAGCACAAAATAACAGAGTTCTCCGGAAGGCAAGGAAGCTCACCATTGACTCTGGAATGCTCAGCTGGATCAACGGCGTGCTGGATGCTGATCCGGGGTACCTGTGTCTGCATCGTCATAAGATGCAGACCAACTGGCATCAGTACATTGAATGTACGAGTATGCGAGCTGGAAATGTAAGAAACATAGGCTAGAAGGAAATCTAGAAGAAACTGAATAGGTTAGCTGGCTCAACTCAACTCAACCTGACTGACTCATTTTAATATAAGGCAATTTAAAGCAAGTGCAATTTAAAGAAAAGACGTTTAAAACATGACATAAACTCTGTGTGTATACAAAGATACAATAAGCCTGAGATGTATGAAGAAATACAATTGAACTGATGTATATAAAAATACAATAATTGTTGTGGGAGTTTCTCTAACCGACAACCATCACATAAGATCTATAGTGATGATACAACGATCAACCTCACGCTGCCAGAGCATCCTATACCCGGCCAAAGGTATAGGCCCTCAACTGCCCAATGGATCCACTAGTCTAATTTGGAAAGGATTCATCTTAAAAGTATGATCCTCTTCTACCCATGATGACTACATAGTTCTATGGGGGCATGGGTTCTTTGAACGCTCCCCCAATTCGATGCTCAATACTACTCCCAAAAATGTACTGGCTCTTATATTTTTAAAACATGTTTCTTCCTGCTGATTTGAGATAATTACTCAAAAACATAGCTCAAAGGCTATCTTGGAAATCTCAGTTTCCTCTCTTGCTTCATTTAGAAAGCGATTACTCTTTTTCTGGAAAACTAGCCTGAAGGCTCTTTGGAAATCTCAGTTTCCAATCTTGTTTAAATGTGAAAATATTTCTTTAAAACTTCTTTGGGAATACTTAGTTCCCTAATAACTTTTGAGAAATGAATTCAACTTTATACTCTTGGCTTAACTTGAAACTCTATACTCTTTACTTAACTTGAAACTCGAGCCTTAAAATGAAGTTAAAACATTCAAAAAAGACTCTTGAACAACTTTAAAGACTTGCTTGGACTTACTTCTTAACTTCTAAAATTGACTCTAACTTCACTTGACTTTGATCCTAACTTTTCTCGAATTGGAGTACGGATTCGAGGGTAATGATGTCATGTTAATGGATGAGTTCTTAACGTTTAGACGTACCTTAGAGTGTGGAAAACAACTATAAAACATAGGTACATTACCAAGGAACATGTATGAAAAAGTGGGGAAAGAATGGAACAACTTGGCGTCCTTGGCGCTCTGAGAGGCGCGGAGCACCAACTCTCAAGCTTCAGAGGGGCCTGCTGGGAGCTCTGCTAGGCGTGCCGCCCCAAGGGCTGGACTTCAGAGTCCCTTTTGGGGGCGCTGGCAGGCGCGACGCGCCACCCCTTTCCCTTGAAAACTCGACTTTTCTCCTTCATTTTTCCAAATCTAAACCTCCTTAACTTCAAAGGTTCCAGCCCCAAACACTTAGAATCATAAAACCCCTCAACATAAAATAGATTTCAACTCACAAACACAACCGGAAACATGTCTCAAATCAACAAGAAACTTCAACAACAAAACCACAACTTCAACAACACAACCAATCTTTTTCTCGGAATTAAAACGAGTTTGGCGTGTGGGTGAATGAACCAACCCAACACTATGATCTCACATACCTTAATAGGGATCACCCCCGACAAAAACCACGACGATCTTGACGAATCCTTGCTTCTTCTTCTCTTTCTTCTCTTCTTTCTCTCTTCTCTCAAAAACCCCTATCTCTCACTTTTAAAAGGGAAGAACTAATTTAAAATCAATCTAACACCTCAATATATCCAAAAGAAAATGGCTAAGGAAAATACCAAAATACGCTTACAAATTCGGGCTAACTGCCCTGCCAACAACCCAATTTCCAAAGGGCATAACTCACTCATACGAACTCGGAATCGAGAAAAGTCGGCGGCGTTGGAAAGATTATTCCAAGGGATTTCTAAACATAACTGGAACTAAACCTAACTCATCCTGAGCTAGGAGTTATGACTGTTCAAAGTTGACCAAAAACTCATTTGTTTCCCATACTTGGCCAAATTTCCAGATTCTGAAGTTTTCCCAAAAAAATGACTATTTCCAATTTCAAGCTTCTTCATAGTTATTTCAAATCGCATGACATTACATCTTCAAACACTTCTTCCATCTTATGTCATGACTTCTAAAGCCTCTATGGTTTGTCCAAGTATGTTAAGTATTGTTGCTGCAATATGAGATGGTGTTAATCCAGCTTCCGCCAACTGATCAATTGGAGATCCACGATTAATTGCTCGGCAGCATGTTAACTCTAAAAAGATGAAGATGCTGAACCTACAAGGCCACCACTTCCAACAAAATTTCCACAAACTCTCAGCGATTTCTTTTATTGTGGATTGTCCTTTGAGATGCGATGATCTAACAAAAAAAAGAAAACAAAAAAAATAAGATCGTAGGTTTGCAGAAACTTTAATTACAAATTCTAATAAATGTGAAGTTACTTTCATTACACATTCTAACAAATGTGAAGTTACTTTCATTACACATTCTAATAAATGTGAAGTTACTTTCATTACACATTTTAATAAATTTGAAGTTACATATCTAAGCTCAGAAAGATGAGAACAGTTGATCATAAACTGTTATCAACAACAGAGAGTACTAAGAACCATATAAAAGAAAGGCAGAAATATGTGAGTTGCTCTCAAGTCTTACCTCTGAGTTTATCACCATAAGGTTGAAGGTCAACAACAATCTCATCTTCATCAGAATGTGATTCCAATCCATCAAGATCTTCAACAATTTTTAAAAAAACAAGTCATTACAGTTCTAAATGCAAATTCACTAATTAAATGAAACAAATGAAACTAGAGAGATAAATTTACCTTCTTGTCCACAAATCAAATCCCTAGTACATAGTTTCGCCTAAGTATTTGCAGGAAGAATAGAACTTTGAAACTTTCCAATGACACGACCTCCGGTGCTAAATGCAGATTCAGAGGCTACTGTAGTGATGGGCTGTCACGCCTAACATTCTATTAAGACGGACAGGCACCCGATGCCCTAAAGGCTCGAGAGAACCAACATGTAACCTGTGCTTAACTATGAATATAACTATGACAATCTGCTGACAAGTTCACGTAGGATGCAGCGATAAGAACCAACATAAGTAGACCTAAAACTTATATACATGACTTGGCCGCTGAGACCACAAATTGTTAAGATGCAACTGAACCATATACATAAGTCTACAAAGCCTCTAAAAGATAGAAAACCTTAGAGTAGGTCGGCACAGACTCCGCCTTACTCTTAACTATGATACAATACCAAAATGAATCTACCAAGGACTCAGTAAAACACCGAATCAATCTGGACCTCACCAAAAGTAGTTGAATGTCGTGTGCTCCTACTGAGGAGGTCTACTAGCTGAAGTACCTGTGACTGCAACATGAAATGCAGCATCCCCCCCACGAGGGATGTCAGTACAAGAAAATGTACTGAATATGAAAGGCATTAACATATATAAATAAGTATTCGAATGAAATCGAGTGTCAATACATGTGTGCATAAATCAGAACAGAAGACCACCTTTGTTACTCTTATGGGATCATATATGTTACATTCCTGTCTTTACCTTTCTGTGTGTTATGATCTTTATAAGGCATGTGATACAAATGACCAACTGATCAGTGGTAGAAGAGGATGACCCATGCTAGGCATTTTAACCCCTGGGATGCGGTCCTCATAATTACACAAATTGGGATCGGCCCATGCTAGGCTTTCACCCCTGAGCTGCCACCCTTTTATACCAATTGGGATCGGCCCATTCTAGGCTTTCGCCCCTGAGCTGCCACCCATAATTATACAAATTGCTTTACTTAGACTCTTTAATCTTTGAGATTGTTGTTTTGGTGGTCATAATCATTTTTTATATTTGGAATTATGAACCAGTAGTGGAAGACATAAAAATAATACTTCAAGGCAGTTACAATGACAAAAGGAGCTATATAACATCAATGCATTACTTGTGAGGTTAAATGACACAATTGACTTGAACTGACTAAGAGTGGGATTCACCAAACTTGCTTTTGCAAATACCATTTCTATACCAGCACATAGGAGGATAATTACACAAGTATAGAGTACTAAACATATAATGAAGTAATTTTGTACACTAAGGATAGGGGGAAAATATTGTTAGCTATTTGGTGATCATACGCTGCCACTATGTTTCGTTTACTAGGAATAGAACTTAGGAAATTCTCTTATTGATATTAATCTCAAGTATCAGATTTCATGCCGAAGAATATTGAATCAAATAGCCTTACATACCTTATTCTTTGACCAATATAACTATCACGATTCAGCCTCCCCTTTTAGGTGTTAATCTGTAAGTCATAATAAACTAATATTAGCAGCTATCACACCTGAGCCTCGCAAAATAGTAACTAACTTTGACTGGTAATGAGCCCATACACCCCTTAAATAATGTGTATCAACTTTTCCTCCTTCTCTGCCCAATACACATTATATATCATTTTCCAAGATTACCCAAGCTGCACCAAAAACAATACACATAAAACAGCCTCAAATATTCTTTATCATACATCCAATTATTGAACTCACCACCCCTTGAGTTTCTTTATTGTCAGCACACCCATAATTCCTCACTCAAACTCATACATAAGGAGGAAGAATATGGAGCAGTCACCTTACCTCAATTTCTGCAACTTCTCCTTATAACTTGAATTCCTCTAGTACTTCAACATCCCTTCACGTTTAACCCAAAGAAGAAGAGAAAAGTATCTTAATAATTAAGGAAAGTAAAGTAGGTTGTGGAAACTTCTGCCTTCTACTTATAATTGAGCATGAATAACATGTTTTCTAGTCTCCCATGGGAGAATTAAGTTAAATCCATAAGTGTTTCTCTTACCTTGGTTTGTAGATATGAGGATTTCTGCAAGAACCGTATAAAGAACTTTAAGGCTGTTGTTTTAATTCTTAGGAGAAAAGAGAGAGAGAGATGGAGTGAATTGTAATTTTTGTATTTTAAAATGAGTGAAAATATCAGCTCAAATTGGGTTTATATGAAGCCTTCTTGACCATAGAAAAATAATCCTCTAGAACATCTCTTTTTGGTCCATTTTCAGCAACTAATTGGTCAAGTAGGTGATTCACCTGCTTATGTACATCAAGCAGCACAAAAGGTCAAACTAGGTGATGCACCACTAGCTTTCATTTGGGCTTAAATATATTGGGCCTTGGCAGATTTGGTTGCTGGGCTTAAATTTCATTTTCCTTTTATTTAACTTTGTTTGCGACTCAAGTGAGTCCATTAGCAAAGGCCCAATCTGATCCATAAATCTTGGCCTTTTTAACTAGATCCATATAGCTCAAGTAGGTGATGCACCTACTTGGTCCTTTGGATTGGTCAATAAGTCAAAGTAGGTGATGCACCTACTTGTCACCTACTAGCTTAGTTAAGTCAAGCAAGCAGCCAAGCAGCTCTCTTATGTTATTCCATTTTCTAAATGTTAATCCCTTTTGCTTTAACTTAGCACTTAACTTTACACTTTAAGCTCAATTACCACCTTACTATCTCGAGTTTAAATACTCCCGTTGGAGTTAACTGTACACATGCTGAAACGTGCAAGGCTGACATCACTTTTCGAGCTAGTTTAAACCAATGCTAATCATATAAGAAACATAGTCCCTCACTTATACTATACGGCTATCCCAAATATCACAAGAATAGAACAAGCATATGCATAATACGGGTTGTTACATCCTCCCCCCTTAAAACATTCGTCCTCAAATGTTAGCATGGTTATCCATCCTAAACAAGTTCAAGCCAAAGTTAGTACTACTATTAATAACATTGAACATATAAACTTATACTTACTTGTTAACGCCTTAACTCAACATTTTCATCTTCCTCATCGGTCTGGAAGAGATGAGGATACTTCAATTTCATTTTTTTTTTCGCTTCCCATGTAACTTCTTCTACTTGTTGGTTCCTCCATAATACTTTTACAAAAGCTACTTCTTTATTCCTTAACTTTCTAACTTGTCGATCCAGAATAGCAATGTGTACTTCTTCATAAGTGAGATCTCTCGTAACTTGTACATTTTCA
>JAJOOH010072715.1:0-16543 GCA_029582605.1 Solanum gracilifrons
TGGGATGCTATCTACACATGGCACGAGTAGGCTTTGAAGATACTAAAGTGAATTCCCTAAGTCTAACGACTATTATGTGAAAGTCCCCTTATGTGCTTGAATGTCTCCAAAATGGCTTCTTAAAGAATGTTGGTCTATTGATGTTATGTTGTAAAGGAAATGTCCTTATCTAAGGAAATCTTGGGGAACACTTAAGTGTGCTTGAAGAGGTTGTATGGGCGGTCACTTCTTGTCTCACTCAAGTGTGTCTTAAGGTTATATTAGGTAGAGGTCCTATGGTAATGAAATGTCATGTGTTCTTTTAATGTTAAACATGGGTTGTATATGGACATATGTTGAGTATGTGTATGGTTGGCTATGGTCTTATATGTTAATGTTGACTTGTATTATGTCTCTTATACTTGTAAAGAAAATGTTTTATCAAATTGATATGAAAGCATTTATTCTTTGAAAATGTCCTTTTTAGCATGTTTGTGCATGGTCTCCATACTTAGTACTTATTTGTGCTAACCCCTTTCTTTCCCTTTTTAACTATAGTGTAGGGATTTGGAGATGGTGACATGTCATGGCTACTTGATAGGTTTCTAAGTGTTGGAGATGAAGACTTGGTGAGTCCTCATAGATTCGAGGACAATACCCTACATGTTCCCTTTGATGCATTTCTAGTATTGTTTAAGTTGTGTATGGGATTAGTCCCGAATTTTGTACTCTAAAGTATTAGATGGTTTTGAGACATCATGTACAAAGTCTAGAAAGTCTTCCGCTTGCTATTTTTTTATTTAAATGTCTTTTTTGTAAAGAAAGTTTTTAATTCCTTGGTTTTTAGCGTCTATGTAATGAATGAATGCTAAGAGGCTTGTATTAGACCTCTTCGAGGTCGAGTACGCCGGTTACGACTAGGGGGTGCTCCCGGGTCGTGACAAACTGAATCAAAATAAAATATTTGTATATTAAATCTCTCACTCTCTCTCGCTTTATACAACACAAATTATACATTATAATTTGTGTTTGTATAAAACGAGAAAGCGAGAAAGACAAAAGAAAACTGGTAGGAGAAAATCTGTGTTTGTATAATTATAAGTGTATAGGACGAATATATATATATTTGTAATTGTATATACAGTTTTCTCTCGCTTTATACAAATACAAACACAATTTATACATTTGTGTTTGTATAAAGCTAGATCAAGGAGAGTGACGAGCGAGATTCTCTGGGGAGAGAAACGAATGACAAGTGTTTGCTACGAATTATAATTAAATAAAACTGTGATTATAACATTTAAATTGAATTAATAATTTACTATTTTATACAATTTTCCCCGTATTATACCCCATAAACAACCACCAATTGTCAATTAATGAGACAGGTAATGGGCTCCAACTATATTAGTACAAACAGGCAAACAGCTGGCTGTGGTGTTCTTGTCTCATCATTGGCAATTAGTATCTCTTTATTGAAAAATATATGAGATAAAAGTCAAAAACACACTTAAATTATTCTATTTTTTTAGTTTCACATCTAAACTATTGAGAGTGAGTTTCATATCTAATATATCACTTATTAATTTGAGAAAAACTAGAACATTTTTAGATTCTGTCATAAATTTATTGTTAGATTCTGTCATAAATTTAGACACAGTATATATAGGACATTTTTATCAGATTTTCTTGTCCCATCATTCTTCCAAATCTCAATTTTTATGAGATTTAAAATTATATACAATTTCGATAAACATTCGCATTTTAAATATTTTTTGTATAATTATAAAGTATCTAAATTTATTGAGTTGATTTGGTTATTATTCAGTTTTTAAAATGACTTAAATTAAGTTTCATGAAAAAATATCATATTTAGTCCACTGAACAAGTGCTTAAATTTCAGTAAATGAAGATTAAGTTACGCATCAAGATCCATGATATGCGTTGACAGATAACATTAACCAAATTAAGACGGCAACCTAATGAGTAATGAGTGGGCCGGAGAATCTTGAAATTTCTAGAGGATTCAAGATACAAAGGGTAACTAACTATACATTAAAAATAAATATTTTGTTTGAGCAAATTTGTACCACTACACAGTGATCTAAGTAGCTTTTTATTAATAATAAACATAAAAAATTCTCAATAGGAATAACCACAAGCAAGAGAGGCTAAACCTTACCCTATCAATCCTAACTTATCTTCTACTAATTAACAACCATGAAGAAAATACGAGCTAGAGAAAGCTGTTACTATTTCACCCTGATTTTCTTATCATATTTGAGTTTTAATTTTACCTTGAAGGAAAATTAAAGCATTACCATAATTGCTTTTATTTTTTCTGAAAGAAAAATATAATTTTCTTTCATATTTGGTTTATTCTTTCCTTAGAAGAAAAATTTGGAAATTTATAAATTGAAAATTCCTATTCTCATAGCAGAACACAATAGAATCCACAATGTAGTCATTTAAGAGTCTTGTTTTTGGGGAGATTTTCTCCTAAACATATTTATGTTTTTTTAATATTAGTTTTCAATATGTAGGTAGTTTGACCAAACAATATTAATAATATATCTTTAGTATAGTTTTATGTGTCGTCTAATTTATCGCCTTATAATTTGTAATTGTAAGCTTGCGCATGACACCCTAATCACCTTCATAATCCAACAAGAACTAGATATTTTATGATTATCTTAAAGTTTATAATACACTCTATTAAAAATAATTTTGATTTGAGTATAATATTTTTTTATGAAGATTCAGATACTCTTCTTGATATATTAGCTTCCTTCAGGGTGGTGGTAAAATTAATTTCGTTTAAGTTTGGATTGATATTGATCTATCATTTATTAACTTACTTGTTTCGTCTCATTTTATGTGAGATAGTTTGACTCAACACAAAGTTTAAAAAAGAAAGGAACACTTTTAAAATTTGTGATCCAAAATGAATGATAAAAATTTGTGTGGATGTAAAACATTTCATTAAGGGTAAGATAAACATTTTATAGTTAAATTGTTATTTAATATATAAATATGCCACTCTTTTTAGGGCTGACTAAAATGAAAAGTAAATCACATAAATTGATACATAGTGAGTAATATATTTAAGCTAATATGTAGCCAAACTAATTTATAAGAAATCTTACCAAAATAATTTTTGAAAAGTTTTTTTGTTTTAATTTGATATGTCATACATAGTTATAGTAACAAAACAAAGAAACTTATAAAGTTCTAAAAAGTATAAAAGAATTATTAATATAATTAAAACTAGATGATTGAATCATAATCATACTTTAACTTATTTTAACTCAATTCATTTCAATCTAAATAATTTTAAAAAATTAATAATTTATTTATTAACTCAATTCATATTAATTCGTTCGTTTAGGTAAAGTGGATGAAGCATGTGCCTTTTGCCGTCCATTTTCGGCTCTTTTAAGACTTTCTACGGTCAAGCCACTTGCCAGTTGACTCACTGAAATTTATTTATTTATTATTATTATTATATTCTTATAAAGTAAAGTTTATTATGTTCGTTTTTTGTAGATGTAGAAACTATGGCCGACAAAAAGATAAGGAGAAACACATCTAATTTTAGACGCTCGAACAGTTCAGTTGTTAAGATTCGCTATGTTAGTTAAATAAATAAACTACTACATTCTCAATTCTTGTTAGAGACTCAATTTTGATAAATTAAAAATAATATGACATTACATATATTTTTTACATTATTAATAAAGTGGCTTCGTATCATTTAAGAGAGCTCTTTTATCGTACAAATTTAGGGGTGTTCACGATTGAATAAAAATCGATCCAAATCGAAAAACCGAATCAAATTGATTAAATGAATCGATTTTATTTAAGGTTTGATTTGGTTTGGTTTTAGATTTTTTAAAAATCGATAGTATTTGATTTGGTTATGGTTTTGTTCGAAAAAATCGAAGAAATAACCGAATCAAACCGATAAATAATATACATAAATTTTATTATTATACATACATAATATACTATTTTATAAATAATTTTAAAAATCTTATATATGTATTCATCAAAATTTATTTATAATTTACTTATGAAAGTAAAAATGTCCAAGGAAAGAACATTTATCTTATTGGTTTCATGTATATGAGTGTCTATGACAATTCTTTGTGGTATTGAAAATGTCAATGTCTCTTCCTTCTAGGACAAAAGTAGTGAACTTTGAAGCTTTATTCATAGTAAATTCAATGATCGAAAGTATCGTAATATCAATCATTCTAACTATTTTTTGTTTTGAACGGAATTATTGTCACTTTTTCACGTTTTGAATGAATTATTTCTTTTAATTTTATGTATATGGTTAATAATCAAATAACCGAACCAGATCGAACCGAAACCGATAACAACCAAACGTTAGTCGCTACCTGAGTGGATGATGAGCTGATTTTTGTTTTCTACTCTTTTTTTTTTTTTTTGGTGTGTGTGTGAGAGAGAGTTGGGACCAAAACAATTGCTTTCAAATGTCTGTAATCTCCTGTATTAAGGTTAGCAAAACAGAAATAGAAAAAATACATGAAACAGACAAATAGTAATTCGAGTTCCCAGAACCCACTGTGTTTCCTTAAGAAATTTACTCCCCTCAAGTACCTGAGGTTGCAAATTAATTCCTCCCAAAATAAAACGGATTAACCTATTAGAGAAGTAGCGCTACCTCAAACTTCAATAATTTCAGCGCACACAAGAACAGCAACGAGAGCACACACATACTCAGTCGATCGACAATTTTTTTATGTAAGAAAATGTATGCAGAGAAGAAAAATTTTCAGTGAATGAAAAAGGAGAAAAAAACTCTTATTTATAGCCAATTGCAGCAATGAACGCGTCTATTCGGACAATTTCCAGAACGTTGTGTCTTTTTGGGAAAGTAGCCTCTTTTCGAAAGAAATAGGTCCCTTCAGAACGTTTTTACCGTTACACGTGAATTTCAAATAAATTATGTTACGCAAAATTAATTATGTTAATTAACTAACATTCTGAATTAATTTATGAGAGAAAGGAAATCAGTTAATGAGATTGATTAAATAAATTTTATCCATAAATATTATCAATCAATCACATAAGTTGCCTAATCCAAATCGAAAGTCGAGGTCAAGCGAGCGACGACGACGGCACGAGGGGGCACCTTCTTCTTAACCCTTTAAGAACTAAAGGAAGTGTTTCCTAATATAAGGACAACAATTTCCTTTCTTCTACCAATATGGGAGAAATGACTTTTCTTCTTCAAAGACATTTAATTTGAAATGACTTTTCATTTTCCCTCCAAATTGATTCCCTCACTTTTTCCATTTTCTCATCTTATTTCACATTTACACCTTTGCTAAAACCCAACAATCCCCCACATGAATAGGGAATGTCTATTGTTAAAACATATGCATGAAAAACTTGTGTGTCTCGTAAGTAAGGGTTAATCTCATCTGGATAAGTAGATTTCCCTTTAAACTTTTCGTAGTGAACATATATCGGATATACTCGGTGAATCGGTAGATTTGATATCTTTGAACCGTTGATCTTTGGTGTATACCTAGACAACATAAGTCACACAATTAACCCTTGAATTTTTTTGGTTCTCATTGTTTTGTTCCTTTCAGCCATGAACACATCTTGGTTAATAAGTGCTTAGAGAACTGGCCTTACCGGATTCTCCTTGAAGCGACTTACACTTCACACTTACATAGGTGGTTTCTAACTGTGTTATCCCGTAGATACACTATTTGATATACCCTGTATCAAACTTAGAAACAATTAAAAAGTCCTTATGCCTTTATTATTGTTACTGAACGTTGTCTCATCATGAGAATGGACCATAAAATAAATTTTGACAATGTTGAACCGTCATCTAAGACTTTGTTTGATCTCCTTGAACCTAGATCTTGGGATCTCCAATCTTCTAGGTAGAGTTACCGCCACGATGACTTGTTCTCGGCTATAGTCCTATTTCCGTCGATGATCTCTTAACTCCCTCTCTAGTTAGGCCTTTTGTAAGTGGACCCGACACATTATCCTTTGATTTTACATAGTCAATTGTGATAATTCCACTAGAGAGTAGTTATCTAACAGAGTTATGTCTTCGTTGTATGTGACGAGACTTCCCGTTATACATAACACTTCCAACCCTTCCTATTGCAGCTTGACTATCACAGTGTATGCATATAGGGGCCATTGGTTTGGGCCAAAACGGAATATCTTCTAAGAAATTTCGGAGCCATTCAGCTTCTTCAACTGCCTTGTCTAAGGCGATGAATTCTGACTCTATTGTAGAGCGAGCTATACATGTTTGTTTGGATGATTTCCAAGATATTGCTCCTCCACCAATAGTGAAAACATATCCACTCGTGGATTTCGTTTCAGTTGACCCAGTAATCCAATATGCATCACTATATCCTTTAAGAATTGTTGGATATTTGTTGTAATACAAAGCATAGTTTTGAGTGTCATCTAAGTACCCCAAAACTCTCTTCATTGCCATCCAATGATTTTGATTGGGATTGCTTGTGTATCGACTCGGTTTACTTATAGCGCAAGCTATGTCTGGTCGTGTACAATTCATGACATACATCAAACTTCTCAATACTCTGGCATAATCCAATTGAGACTGACTTTCACATTTATTCTTAGCAAGATTAAGGTTCACATCAATTGGGGTTATTGCCCTTTTGAAATTCAAATACTTGAACTTTTCAAGTACCTTTTGAATATAATGAGATTGAGACAATGCTAGACCATTAATAGTTTTGTGAATCTTAATTCCCAATATCAAATCGGTAACTCCTAGATCTTTCATATCAAACTTACTACTGAGCATACGCTTAGTAGCTTTTACATTAGTAATGTCCTTGCTCATTATTAGCATGTCATCTACATATAGACATACAATGACCTCCTGATTCGGAGTGTCTTTAATATAGACACATTTATCACATTCATTGATCTTAAATCCATTTGACAACATGGTTTGATCAAACTTTGCATGCCATTGTTTCGGTGTTTGTTTTAGTCCATAAAGTGACTTAACAAGTTTGCATACTTTCTTTTCTTTAGCAGGAACTACAAAGCCTTCAGGTTGTTCCATGTAAATCTCTTCCTCCAGCTCTTCATTTAAGAAGGCGATTTTCACATCCATTTAATGGATTTCAAGACCGTATACTGCAGCTAGGGCAATTAACATCCGAATTGATGTAATCCTAGTCACTGGCGAATATGTGTCAAAATAATCAAGACCTTCTTTCTGTCTAAAGACTTTGACAAAAAGTCTTGCTTTATATTTGTCAATAGTTCCATCATCTTTCACCTTTCTTTTGAAGATCCATTTCGAACCCAATGGTCTGTTCCCTGGAGGAAGATCAACCAACTCCCAGGTATGATTGCTTAATATTGATTCAATCTCACTATTGACAGCCTCCTTCCAAGTGGTTGAGTCACTAGACAACATAGCTTTCTTGAATGTTTGAGGCTTACTTTCAAGAAGGAATGTTACAAAATTAGATCCAAATGAAGTAGTTGTCCTTTGACGTTTACTGCGCCTTAGACTCTCTTCATTAGGTTCATTCTCTTTTGGTTCTTCTCGAGGTCGTTTAGACCCCCCACTAGATGACTCAAGTTTAGTTTTATACGGATAGATATGTTCAAAGAATTCAGCATTATCTGATTCCATTATCGTATTGTCATGAATATCCAGATGTTCGGACTTATGAATCAAAAATCGACATGCCTTACTATTTGTGGCATATCCAATGAATACACAATCCATAGTTTTAGGTCATATTTTCACCCTCTTAGGTATAGGAACCTGTACTTTGGCTAGACACCCCCACACTTTGAAATATTTCAAGTTGAATTTTCTACCTTTCTATATCTCATCTGGAATAACATGTGTCTTGCTATGAGACACTCTATTGAGTATTCAACTTGCTGTAAGGATAGCTTCCCCCCACAAGTTTTCTGGTGAACTTGAACTTATAAGTAAGGCATTCATTATTTCCTTTAAATTTTGATTTTTTCTTTCCGCAATTCCATTAGATTGGGAAAGTAAGGAGTAGTAGTTTGATGGATAATTCCATTTTCCAAACATATTTCTGCAAATTGAGATTCATGTTCTCCACCTCTATCACTTCTGATCATTTTGATCCTTTTATCTAACTGATTTTCAACTTCAGTTTTATATTGCCTAAATGCATCTATTGTTTAATCCTTACCATTTAGCAAATAGACATAACAATATCTAGTGCAATCGTCAATAAAAGTTATGAAATGATTTTTCCCACCACGTATTGGTGTTGACTTCATGTCACAAATGTCAGTGTGAATCAGTTCTAAGGGATATGAATTCCTTTCAACAGACTTCTAAGGATGCTTAACATACTTAGATTCAACACAAACTTGACATTTTGATTTATTGCACTCAAATTTAGGCAAAACATTTAAGCTAATCAGTTTTCGCAAGGTTTTGTTATTAATGTGTCCCAAACGTTCACGTCATAAGTAAGAAGAAGCAGAATCTTTATTCATATCAACTGCAATTATATTGAGTTTGAAGAGACCCTTAGTGAGGTAACATTTTCCTACATACATCTCATTCTTACTTACTGCAACTTTATCATAAACAAATACACATTTGAATCCATTCTTGGTAAGAATTGGTATAGAAACTAAGTTCTTTCGCAATTCTGGAACATACAAGACCCTATTCAAAGTCACCACCTTGCCCGATGTCATCTTCAAGTGGACCTTGTCAGTTCCTTCAACCTTTGCAACAGTGGAGTTCGCCATAAATAACTTCTCGTCTGCTGGTGCTAGAGTATATAATGCAAATAATTCTTTGTTGGAACAAACATGGCATGAGGCAGCAGAATCTATCCATCATTCTCTTGGATTTCCAACCAAGTTGCATTATGAAAGCATTGCACAGAGATCGTCCATTTCTTCTTTAGATTCAGCCAAAGTTGCTTGATCCTTCTTCTTATCCTTCTTGGGACCCTGACATTCAGTAGCCCTATGACCACGTTTGCCACAAATGAAGTAGTTTCCATTGAACTTCTTCTTAGGAGGATTGCTCTTTGCACCAGATGATTTCTTTCTTTTCTTTGATTTTGTGGGATTTTCTTCAACAATATTAACTCCAGATATTGTTGAATTACCACGCAACCTTTTTTCTGTGGCCTTATTATCCTCTTTGATTCTTAGTCTTACCATGAGATCTTTAACAGTCATCTCCTTGCGTTTATGTTTCAAGTAGTTTTTGAAGTCCTTCCACAACGGAGGTAACTTCTCAATAATGGTTGCCACTTGAAAAACATCATTTACAATCAATCCTACATTAAAGAATATGTGAGTATTAAGAATAGACTTAATATATTCAACATAGGCATTAAATAAATTTATACCTTCAGCAAGGAAATCATGGATTATGACCTGCAGTTCTTGAACTTGGGTGACGACGGTCTTACTGTCTATCATCTTATAGTCCAAAAACTTTGCCACAATGAACTTCTTCATTCCGGCATCCTCTGTTTTGTCCTTCCTTTCTAAAGCATCCCAGTGTTTTTTTGAGGTTTTGACACTACTGTACACATTGTACAGATCATCTTGCAGGCCACTTAAAATATAATTCTTACACAAAAAATCTGAATGTGTCCATGTTTCTGTCACCAAAAATCGTTCTTCGGTCAGAGTTTCGTCCGTCATAAGAAGAACATTCTCATTAATGAACCTTTACAGACTCAGCATAGTCAGATAAAAGAACATTTTTTGCTGCTATCTCTTGAAGTCGACTCCAGAAAACTCTGCAGGTTTCTCAGCCGGTGCAAAGGCAGCTATTGAACAATTGTGTGCAACTAATGTTGTTGTAACACTCACTGATGTTGTTGCAGCACTCACTGTTCCAATATTTACTTGACTTGAATTTGTCATTTTTCTGTCACAAATGACATACAATTTTAGTATGTGAAATACTAACAGTAAAGAATAAATCCTTACACAACCTGTTTCTAATTTAAGTATAAAGTTTTTATATTCTTTTAATCCTTAATCGAATGAAGTTTAAAAATTCAAATAGAGTAGAAAACCATAAAGGTTTTAATCTCCAGAAACCTCAAATACAGAAACTATTAAATTTCTTAAGCTTGTTATCTCTTGTATTAAGGTTAGCAAAACAGAAACAGAAAATAGATGAAACAGACAGAAATAATACTCCGAATCCACAGAACCCATTGTGTTTCCTTAAGAAATTTAATCTCATCAAGTACCCGAGATTGCAGATTAATTCCTCCCAAGATAAAACGGATTAACCTATTAGAGAAGTAACGGTACCTCAAACTTCTATAATTTCAGCGAACGCAAGAACAACAACGAGAGCACACACAGACTCAGTCGATCGACAATTTTGTTTATGTAAGAAAATGTATGCAGAGAGGAAAAAATTTCAGTGAATGAAAAAACAAAAAAATCTCTTATTTATAGCGAATTGCAGCAAGGAACGCTTCTGTTCGAACAATGGTGTCTTTCCAAAACGTTGTGTCTTTTTCGAAAAAGTAACGTCTTTTTGGAAGGAACAGGTCCCTTCAGAACGTTTTTACCATTACACGAGAATTTCAAATAAATTTCGTTACGTGAAATTAATTATGTTAATTAACTAACATTCTGAATTAATTTATGAGAGAAAGGAAATCAGTTAATCAGATTGATTAAATAAATTTTGTCCAAAAATATTATCAATCAAATCATTTGCTAAATTCGAAGTTGAACAAGCGACGACGACGATGCGAGGGGCACCTTCTTCTTAACCCTTTAAGAACTAAAGGAAGTGTTTCCTAATATAAGGACAACAATTTCTTTTTTTCTACCAATATGGGAGAAATGACTTTTCATCTTCGAAGACATTTCATCTGAAATGACTTTTTATTTTCCCTCCAATTGATTCCCTCACTTTTTCCATTTTCTCTTCTTATTTCCCATTCACACCTTTGCTAAAACCCAACAATATCGCGTAAGAATTTGAGTATTCAACTTAAAATCTTGAGATAGAACATAATGGCAAATAAAATGCATAATAATATATGAAAAAATGTTTTTTTTTTTTTTGACTTCCAAAAATAGGCAATGAAAAAACATTTTTTTTGAAAAAAAATTAACTTCCAAAAAAAAAAAGCAATGAAAAAACTTTTGTTTTTTAATTTTAAGGGAAGGCTCAAAATTATGCGCCTTGTAAGACCATCTCCAACCCAACACCAAATCCTATATTTGGTGTAAATTTTGGTGTTTTCAGCTCCAACCCACACTAATTTTTACACCAAATTTGGTGTGTGAATAGTGTTACACCAAATTTGGTGCAACACTATTTATCACACCAATTCACTTTTTGAATATTTTAATATTATTTTATTATACAAACTTTTAATTAAACATTATATAAATGGTATGTTTTAATTAAATCTCTTGTATATTTAATTATTTTTTATGTAATATTTTTATAAGATTAATTTTAGATATAAAATTTAGCTTTTTTATAAATTAATTTTTCTATATATGACTTTTTTTTTAAAATTAAATTTATGTTAATTCTACTATAAATTACAATTAACCTTCACAAAAATTAAAAATGCAAACATATAAATTTTTAAATAAATAATACAATGTACTTAAAAATAACCGAAAATAATAAACATTCAACAAAGTAGTAATTGACATGCATCAAAATTGAAATATAAAATACATAGTAATTTTAAAAAGTACAACAAAACATAATAATTAAAAAAATTACAACAATAACTTAATAATTCTTTCCGGATCCATCAATACTATTAAAATATGAATTGTATAGGGTCGAAAATTGTTGTGGTTGTGGTTACGGCTGCTGAAATTGTTGACTCTTTTTTCCATTATTCGACTTTGTTCTTGTCGAACAAATTCACGGACATTTGGATCAGCAATACCATCCACATTCATTAATATAATTTTATTTTCTTCTTTAAATTTCAAAGCTCTATTATGTCTAATGTATAATATTTGCTAGCAATTTATATTATTTAAAAAATTATGGTACAAAATAATTTTATATAAACGATTATAAAAGGAAATAATATGAATTATATATGTATGGTGAATGTTTTAGAAAGATTTTGTTTTATTAAATAAGAAAATATAAATGAAATAAGAAATAATAATATAATAATAATGAAGAGAGAGAAAAATATTTTTTTTTGTGTAAAATTTAGTGCAGTGAGTTAGAATTAATTACACCAAAAATAGTGCTGACACCAAATTTGGTGTAAAATTTGGTGTTTGGGTTGGAGATGCCCTAAGGCACAGCCGCCATGACATGGAGATTTGAGCGTTATCTAGTTTAACCTGATTTCAACGACGTTAATTTGGGCGTTAAAATATTACCCTTTTGGTTTTTAACTGAATTTTGTTGCCCTTTTGAAATTTTTTGACAATTTTTTTAATCCTTTTGGCTCTGAAGTCGTAGAATTTAGGCATTCAACTAAAAATCTTACGATAGTACACAATGGCAAATAAAATGCATAATAATATATGAACCATACCATTTTTGACGTGGAACGTTCGACTTGAATACGATTTGAATATAAATGACGAATACATTACATTTCCTTCCAAATTATTTGTCGATCTAGAATGGTATATATGAGTTAATTAGGTGAACAAAATACCAATAAAATTGGTGTTTAATTTAATATAAAAGGACCACTACACTGTCTACACGTAACTCATTCATCTTTAATTTCAAATACAATCAAGAGGTGGGGTGGTAAGTATTTCTTCATCTTTAACCAAGAGGTCTTAGGTTCGAGCCCCCTTGGATACGGAGTTGTCTTTGTTAGTGAGCACTTTATCCCCAATGTGGAACTTTCTGATGCGAATCCAAATTTAGTCGGACTCTAATATGGATACCAAACACCGGATGAGAAATAAAAAAAAAAATACAACCAAACCTATAAAGAGAAGTACTCGTAATGGCAAATACAAATCACCAGCTGTAGTTCACCTAATATATACTATTTGTTATGTTTAACTTTGAAATTGATTTTTTTTTTAAAAGATAGGACAAATAAAAATGGAAATGAAGAAAGTAATATTTTTCATATAATTTTAAAATATGTAAATTTAATTAAAAAGTTTTAAATTAATACAATACTAATTTACATTGAAAATGACAAATATTTTTGTGACGAAGTGAGTAGTGTGTATATATATATATTTATAAAAAAAATCTTTAAATTGGATCAGATTAAAGGCGAATTCATAGGGTAAAATGGGTTTTCCAGATGTTAATATGTGATGTGTCGTGTGTGTTTGCCAGATGATTTTTCGGATTTAAAACCACGTAAAATTGTAATCAAATATAATTTTTTAAAAATGGACCCAAAATTGCAAAATCTATTTTAAATTAACACAACTAAATGAAAATAAATAAATTATTCTTTGATCATGTTGAGGTAAACAATAACTAGCACAGGCCACAACGTTAACACATAGAAGTATGAAACATGGTCTACACGTCCCGGGAAATACTCAAATTATGCTTCAACTCATTTTATGTTAACACTTTATTTAAGCAAACAGCAAGATGCTAACTTCGGAAAGACTCAAATTATTTAAATTAATTAGTTCAAATGGGGCAGTGAAAAAATAATTTTATTATTAAAGTGCATTAAATTATTTTTTTTTATTCACTGACCCAAGAATTTCTATCTTTTTGCTTTTTTGGTGACTTGAACTCAGAACTTTAAAATTGAAAGTGAAGGGTGCTTATTATTTGAGCAACTACCTCTCGTCGATTTAACTGGATTGAGTTATCAGCTAGGAATGATTTGAACTTTTTTTGGGTTTGTTTAGAATTTTATGTGATTTAATCCAAAAAGGTCACGCATTTATTTAAAATTTAACTAAAAGCTTATATAATTATGCCATTAATGATGAATATTTTTGAACCATTGTTAATACGTGATCCTTTTTCGATATCAATGTTGTGGTTGTACTAATTTGAATAAATGATAGTAGTATTTTCTTATGCGTATGAATAAATATCTGTTTGTAAAAATTAATAGTTGAACTATATATAAAGTATACAAGTCTACTCACTGGCTTAGTCTTATCCATTTCGCTTTGATCAATTAATTTATTAAATCTAAAATATAAAATATAAAAAGGAATAAAGATAAAGGAATCTACCATCCAGTCTGGTCAAGTTCGTTGTGTATTTTTTTTTGTCAAAACACAGTTTCCATTTCCAATTCGACAGATCATTCATTTGTATTTATCCACTTTACATTCCTTTTTTCTTTTTTTCTTCTTAAAATCATAGCAATTTGGGGAAATTCCGGATCAGAATCCAATGGATTTTAATTTTCAGCTATTAATAACGACGATCACAACCATCACCACCGCCACCGTTTTCATAATTTGCGGGATCAAATTACGGTGGTTCTACCCGGACAATCGCCTACCGCCGCCGTTCACCGTCGACGAAAACTACGGCGAAGACAATTGCTGCGTCGTTTGCCTGAACGATGTAATCGGCGGTGAGGATTGCCGGAAATTGCCGAAATGCGGTCATGTTTTTCACGTCGAGTGTGTGGACACGTGGCTAGAGCGCAATTGGACGTGCCCAATTTGCAGAAGGCAAGTTACTGATGATCTACCTAAGAAGCAAGGTGAAACTACCGTTTTGTCCTATCTAATTTCCCGGAGTGAAGATTTTATGGTGAAGATTTTTAGTCCTTTTACGGAAGAACTCATGATGACTTTGATCGAAAGCGTAATTTTGCCCCGAACTTGAATTTTTATTCTTTTTAATTTTTTTTTTCCTTGCCTATGATTTAGAGGATTGAGAGATTTGTTTTTAATCTATGTATCAAATTTAGTATTATAATTTAACTTTATTCATAGGAGGAAATGATTTTTCCTGTAATTCATGAAAATATTATTATGAAGCATATATTTTATTGACTTTGGTATTGTCGTTATTTTTTATTTCACTTCATTCTATCGAAAATTCAATTCTTCAAATTAGCTTACAAATCAAGCATTACAGTGATTTGATATATTTCGCTTCTCCGACGTGTGCGAAAGTTTGCCCCTCATTTCTTTCAAAAAGTTGAATAGTAGGTGATATAAAAGTTAGGTTTAGAACAGGTCTCACGGAACATTAATTCTCTTTCTCCTCCTAAGTCGTATTTTTTTTGTCTCAATTTATGTAACATTTTTTTATTTTTTGAAAATCAAACAGTTTAAGTTTGACGAATGATTTATGCATGAAATTTTCAAATTTTTTGAAATGAAATTTATATATTTATAACTACGTAAAAAGTACTATGAAAATTTACGATCAAAAATGGATTTATTTGAATCTCAAAATTCGAAAAGTACCTAATAAATTGAAAGGAAGGGAGTATATAACAAGTGCCATTCATATCTGGTGAAGAGGGCATTTGTGATATTTTCTGTGATTTTAAACTTATTGTATTGTGTGTGTCTTTTCCTTTGTGAGCAATCTAATGGATAGGTTTTAATGAATTCCGTGTTTGTTTTGATCCATTTAATTTGTTTAAGTTTGAATAGGTTAAAAACTTATTTATTACATTAACCAGATTTGTTAAGTACACAAATAAATCATTAAAAAATTATAAATTTGAAACTTTGTAAGAATTAAATAAATTTAATTATGAGATGATATTTATTTCAATTCTAATACTCCCTCGGTTTAAAAAAAAATGTACTAGTTTGACTTAGAACGGAATTTAAGAAAAGAAAGAAGATTTTTTAATCTTGTGATTATAAATTAAAGTGATATCAAATGTACCAAAATGTCTTTTAATCTTGTGGTGTTAAACATGTCATGTGGAAAGTTGAAGTTAAAGTATTGCCAAAAAAAGAAAAAGGTCATTCTTTTTAAACAGACTAAAAAGAAAATGAGACCATTTTTTTTTTAAACAAAAGGAGTAATATTTAATTGGATCAATAATTTATCTATTTTTACATTTTAAAATAAAATCTGATCTGCTTATTCGTCACTGGTATTATCTCTGACCAATATGGTATAGTTGCGTAAGTGAATTATCTTACTCAACATTTTTCACAAACATAGTAATTCTCATTTGGCTGCTACGAGCTTCGCCACATGCATGCGGGCCCCACTTAAATTGCACAAGTTCATATTTACACGTATATAAAGAAAACTTTAACTAAATTTAAGATTTTTCAAATTTGAAGATTCAGACATAAATTTATATTTTCGTAATATAATAGCGCTTATATTGTATTCTGATATGATTTCAATTTCTGAAAAATATGTCTATAAATTTAATTGCTAACGAACGATAATTATAAATTAACTCATTTACATATTAAAATTAAAAATCAATCCATTTTAAGGATAGAATATTTAATTTTATGCTTTATCTCTAGGGGCTAGGGTTATTCGCACAAATTTCTTGAGTAACATGTATAATATAAAGAAAAGAGTGAATCCATCCAGAGGCGTATCTAAGAGGGGTCATCGGGTTCACGT
>JAJOOH010072719.1:0-13029 GCA_029582605.1 Solanum gracilifrons
TTTGTTACTAATTGTAAAGATGGAAAAGATGATCAAACTTGTCAAATATTTGAACTGACTCACTAAAAGTGTAAAAAATGTTTCATTAAATAGCAATTATTTAACTAATGAAAAAGTAATAAGATAATAATTAAGGCCCTAATATGTCAAAGTGCATGAAGTATCACAACAATCTCAAAAGCAATAATAGACAAGTAAGTAGTATGAAGGTAAGGGGTCCAGCCTTGAGCAACCCATACATGTAATTTTAAATTGTATCTAATATGGGGTCGCTATCTATTGAATAAGAGTCTGGAGGAGGGATAAATATGACTATTCAAATAGACAACACAATAATTATGACTATGAGTACCCCAATAATAATATACTAGCCATATTGTACTTAAGCTCTGAGAAAAAATGTCTAAAAAAAAAAATGATCTTAACATATCTTTTTTATGCGATGTCTGATGTTATCGCCTAAAACTTGATAGAACTATCCCAATTGCCACTACAACATAAGAAAACTTTAAAAAAATAATATCCACATTGAAAGAAAATATATCAAATTAGACAAAATAAAGTGCACTTAACCAAAATTCTTTTTTATATACTATCTTCAATAAAATAGTGAAATAAATGTTTCAACAAATTCGCTCGATTGATAATTTGACAGATATGTTCACTAAAGTATTACCAACTTTCAACACTTGAGAGGTTGTCGTACAAGATTGAAATGCATAATCTTCGAAAATTAAATGATGTTTGCATAAGATGGATTACGATAAATACAGTGCACTCTTTTTCTTTTAAGTGAAGTTAATTTTGTCCCAATTGAATTTTCTAGATTTTTTTTTAACGAGTCAACAAATAACGTACATTACAACATACGTGTTCTCTTTTTTCTTTGGGAAATATTTCTTAGTAAGATTTTATCAATGCGTATTATCTATCAATGGTCTTCCAAGAAGGAGTGTTATAAATATTAGTATTATTATGGATACTTATAACTCGTAGGTGTAATTTTTACCTTTATGACTGATCTCTCACAATCCCATAACCTTCATCACATCAAAGATTAATGTCATGTTCATGACACTCTTTGGTATTTCTTTATATAACTTTATAAATAGAGATTTTGAGAATTATATTATACGCACTTGAATACACTTGGAAAGATAAGAAAAACTTTCGTTACTTATCTACAATATATTTTAATATTATTATTTTCTTTTAGCTTAATTTAATAATGCATCAATAATTTAATTTTAAAACTTACATTTTAATTAAATGTTGTTATTGTTGTTGTTCAATATCTAAAATTTATTTTGAACAACAAAGTTTAATTTCATAACAAATTAAATATTATCACATAAATTAAAGCGTAAAAAGTAAAAAAAAGGTAAGATACTCTCTTGTCAAAAAACAAATTCATTTGTCAAGTCTTTTATTTTTTTTCTGTAAAAATCATTTCTCAAGTTTTTTTTTTGTTTCAAATAAAAGTGAATAAAGATGAGATATTTACCAAAAATATGAAATTTCTTTCGAGAAGGACAGAGAATTTAAAGAATGGCAGTCCCCAATCTAATTAAGAGGAGACGTGGCAATTTTCAGATTCTTCTTTGTGAAGACTAGGCATACAAATCAAACGTCACTTTATATTTTCTATATATACATACATCTAACTTAAAAAAATAAATATATTTTCCATTTCTCTTTTTTTTTTTTTTAAATAATTTTTTTTATTATATCTATATAAATGCCTTAAATATCTCTGAACTTAGAATTTATCATAAACAACTAGAGTATTTTATTTGAATAAGGCATATATACAATTTATTTTTTCATATTCACTTATAAAATTACATTCAATTCATTGTTATTGTTATGGTTAATGTACACTTGATACGTTGTTATTGTTGTAAATGTCTTAACAGATAATTTAATGGTCATATAAATTATAATAATAAAATAATTAATATAATTTTATAAGTCTGAAAAAATTTGTGTTATTTTTATTCAATGAACTATTTTCAATAAATTCTTAATTTAAGTAAAATATATATAAAAATGAAATGCAATTAAAAAAAATAGATAATATAATGATCATGTGTTCAATATATAAGTTTTTGGATTAAAATAGTCTCTTGACTTGTTATGTTCAAACTTATCCTTTCCTTCTAACAAGAAAAAGAAAAAAAAAGAAAAAGAAAGATTAAACCCTTTTTTTTTATGATTTATGAAAGGGAAAATCATTTTTGTTGTTTCTCACATATAAAAATAATAAAAAATAATAATTAATAATATTATTAATATTAATGATTAGGTTTGTTTTAACTTAGTTTTCTAAAAACAAGGGAAAAAAAAAGAATATTTTCTTCTATATGCTTCCTATAAAACATCTATATTGAATAGTAAGTATCTGTTTTTTTTTTTGCATTTAATCAGCTCTTCCCTAACAGTACTTCAAAAACAAAACCCTAAAACAGGATTGATTCGCCGCCAGATTTTTTTTCTCTCTTTTCTCCCATTTAAACCTTCATCATCTCTCATATTTGCTCACTCTTTGTTCAGAAAAAGACACTTTCTTGAGAAAAAGACACTTTCTTGAAGTTTTGTAATCAAAGATTGGGTTTTTATGAGCTTAAATCTTTATGTTTTCATGTGGATTTTGTAGTTTTGAGGTTTATATGTGAAAAAAAGTTTTGGGTTTTTCTTGTGTTGGTAGGGTTTGTGGGTGTTGATTATATTTTGTTGTGGACTGACTGTGTAATTTGGTGTTTGATCATGGAGGTCTTGGAGGCTGGATGTTGAGGAAAGAGGTTTCTTGGAATTTAATTTGATCAAAGGTTTGGTTTTTATGAGCTGAAAGATTTTATTTTGAGGTTGTATACGTGGGGTTTGTAGGTTTTTATAGGTTTATATGATAAAAGTTTTGATTTTTGATAGCTTTCTTGGGTTGTTAAGGATTGTGGGTAGTGATTATATTTGTTGTGGACTGACTGTGTAATTGGTGTTTGATTAGGGGATTTTGAGAAAAGAGCTTTCTTGGAATTTTAGTTGATCAAAGATTGGATTGTGAGGTTGTCTTCTTGGGGTTTGTAGATTCTAAGGTTTACCAAAGTCTTGATTTTGATAACTTCATTGGGTTGTGAAGGATTGTGGGATGCGTGTGTTATTGGTTGTGTTAAGTTTGTGAATATGGTATCTGAATTAGGTAGGAGACCAATGATGGGAAACAATGAAAATTCGTTTGGAGATGAGTTTGAGACAGAGATTGGGATGTTACTTCGTGACCAGCGACGACAAGAAGCTGATGATCGTGAAAAGGAGCTGAATATGTATAGAAGTGGGTCAGCTCCACCTACTGTTGAGGGTTCATTGAATGCAGTGGGTGGATTGTTCAATAATAGTGGTTTCATGTCTGAGGAGGAGCTAAGGTCTGATCCTGCTTACTTATCTTACTATTACTCGAATGTAAATCTTAATCCTAGGTTGCCTCCACCACTGTTGTCCAAAGAAGATTGGCGTTTTTCACAGAGGTTGCAAGGAGGGAGCTCTGCTATTGGTGATAGGAGAAAGGTAAACAAGAATGATAATGGTAATGGTGGGAGGTCACCTTTTCCGATGCCTCCGGGATTTAACTCGAAAAAAGCAGAGAGCGAGAATGAGACTGATAAATTGCAGGGTTCAGTGGAATGGGGTGGTGATGGGCTGATTGGTTTGCCAGGGCTAGGATTAGGTAGTAAGAAGAAGAGCATTGCTGAAATGTTCCAGGTGCATACTTGAAACTTTATCTAGTGCATCTTTTACAATTTCAACTTTGGCTAATGGTTGTTCGATCCCAAATTTACCTATAAAACGCTTGGAAAGTGCAATAATTAACATTTGGTATTAATGCTTCATGAATTTATCTCATTTATGTTACTTCTCAACCAGAATGTTTCAACTCAGAAGGAAACTACTCTCAACAAGCTTCCCTGAGCTGTTTTATCTGGACTTGGTATTTTTAGTTTGTGGAAGTTTTTGTTATTGTGTGGCATGAATTCTACATGATAGTTGATTCATGTTCATCTAAACTGGTTCTATTGAATGGTAACAATTGGCAGCACAGGCCTTTCATGATAATATTTTGAATCATTCGTGGAAGGTCTCCTATCGTTAAAGTTGCTTAAAATTTGTGTGTTCGAAATCATTCTTTTCGTCTGTGATACTCTTTGTAAAACCACTTTGTTTGCAAGATGTCTTGGTAGACATGAAACTCTTCTGTCAATCATCTTTTTAGGTTTGAGGCAGTTCTACATCTTCAAGGCCAACATTTTAACATTATAATTAAAGGAGGCTCCTTTGAAGTTAAAATTAACTGACCATCTGGATGAATGGATACTTTTTGTTCCAGATATGAGACTTATTTTGCATTCACATGATAAGAGCAAAATAGTGTAACAATTATCCCTAGGAGGTAGGGGTAAGGTCTGTGTACACTCTACCCTCCCAGTTCCTACTTGTGGGATTACATTTGATATGTTTTTGTTGTTGTTTTGAGTGTAACAAGTAATCATATCAAGTGTGGGATTGACTTTGAGGAAACGTGGGCTGTGCATATACTCCAATAAGAGCAACCATCTCTTACAATGTTGTGTTTCTTGTTCACTGGGTACAAAACACCCTTTAGCCCATAAATGATCAAGACCCTAATAATGGTGCGCTTGTGCTCCAATAAAAGCAAGCATCTCTTGTCAACTGGAAGAATGTTGCCTTTCTTGTTTTCTGGATTTGAAAATGACCATTAGTTCATTAAGCAATACAAGATCCTGATGTTTTGAGAAGGAATACAAGATCCTGATATTGGTATGTTTGTGTGTATATATGGTTCCTATATGATATTGTTTTTTAGCATTCGCATGGTAAGAGCAAAATTATGTAACAATTAATAATATTCTAGAAATGTTGTTGCATTTCTTTGTTTAGTGGTATGAAAATGCCTTTCGTTCATTTCTTACCCGTTCGAGTACACTAAGCCATGTTTGATCTCTGGTCAGACATTTCAAATCTGCTTTTCTGGTTGGTGGATGTTGTGCTCCATCCTTCTCCCAACTCCTGTGATCTATAGTTTCTCTTTATATTATATGTGTTTCCAGCTGAATGGAATTGCTGTACTCTATAAAGGGTCGTTTTGGATGATTTTCTGAACCTTACAAATTTTAATCTTCTTAAGTGAAATGGATCTGTCTGCTGTCTGGCATCTGAGTTATATGTGTTGTCAATCTCGTTTCTTTTTACCATTTTCATTTTTTTGGGTTACAGAATTTTTGAGTTTCAATCAACATACATTTGTTTTTGTAAAGTTAATTTTTTTTCCCTTACATTTAAAAGTTGAGTGACGATATTTGTTATTATTTCGACTAATGAGAAATTTCCCTTACGCTTAATCTCAAAAAGATAATTTTACACAATCATCTGATGGGTTTTAAACCATGTTTCATCCAGGATGACTTTAGCCGCGTGTCTCCTGCTCCTGGTCACCCTTCACGTCCAGCTAGCCGAAATGCTTTTGACGGAAGTGGTGATACAATAGGTTCAGCAGAAGCTGAGCTTTCTCATCTTCGTCACGAGGTTTCTTCTTCAAAGCCAATAAGGTCTGCATCAAGCACACAAATCCCATCTGCTGCTCAACATGATGAGGTTCCTACTTCCTATTCATATGCTGCTGCTTTGGGGGCTTCCTTATCAAGAAGTACCACTCCTGATCCCCAACACATCGCGAGAGCTCCTAGCCCTTCCCTCACACCTATTGGTGGAGGCAGGGTAGTCAATTCAGAGAAGAGAAGTGTTAGTAGTCCAAATCCGTTTAATGGTGTGTCGTCTCACAGAACCGAGTCTGCAGAGCTTGTTGCTGCTTTATCTGGCATGAATATATCTAATGGTACGTTAGTTGAGATCATTTCTTGGATTGAACATGATATTGGTTTTAATACGATCCTCACAATCTTGCAGGTGGGCAGAATAATACGAAGCAGCATGATTTCTTGAAACAATCCGAATCCCCCCAGTTTAATATGGCTTCTACTGCTCAGTCTGCGAAAGTACCATATTCTGTTGCTGTTACTGGCTCCGGTAGTTCGTACCTCAAAGGATCCCCAACGTCGGGATTGAATGGTGGAGGCGGCGTACTGTCTCAGTATCCCCATTTGGATAGTCCAAATTCATCCTTTTCTAATTATGGATTAAGTGGTCACCCTCTCAGTCCAATGTCAAGCCATCTTGGCAACTATAATTTGCCACCTTTATTTGGAAATGCTGCTGCAGCATCAGCGATGGCTGTACCTGGATTGGACTCTCGAATGTTGGGGGGATCTAATTTAAGCGCTGCAACGTCAGAGCAGACTCTCAGCAGAATGGGAAATCAAATGGGAGGAAATGCTCTGCCAGCATCATACGTGGATCCTATGTATCTCCAGTACTTGTCAGCTGAATATGCTGCGCAGGTTGCTGCTCTTAATGATCCTTCCTTGGACAGGAACTATATGGGTAATTCATATGTGGACTTGCTTCAGAAAGCTTATCTCAGTAATGTGCTACCTCAGAAATCTCAATATGGGGTTCCATTGAATAGCAAAACTAGCAGTTCAGGTCATCATGGCTATTATGGAAATCCTGCATTTGGAGTTGGTTTATCATATCCTGGGAGTCCTTTAGCAAGTCCAGTCTCTCCAGTAGGACCTGGTAGTCCTATGAGGCATAGTGATTATAATATGAGATTTCCTGGTAGAATGAGAAACATAGCTGGAGGTGTCATGGGACCATATCACTTGGATAACATGGAGAACAGCGTCGCGTCCACCCTACTGGAAGAGTTCAAAAGCAACAAGGCCAAGTGTTTTGAACTTTCAGAAATTGCAGGTCACGTTGTTGAGTTCAGGTATGTATCAGAAATTTTGTTCTACTAGGTCTTTACCTACTTACTAGCCTCACTTCTTAAACTATATGTATGTCATCTGTGATCAGTGCTGACCAGTATGGGAGCCGATTCATTCAGCAAAAACTTGAAACTGCAACCACTGAGGAGAAAAACATGGTTTTCCAGGAAATTTTTCCCCAAGCTCTTACTTTGATGACTGATGTCTTTGGGAATTACGTAATCCAGAAGGTATGTCTAACTTTGGTTGTTCTATGGAGTATATATTGATGTTGAGGTGCATGATCTCCAAGTCTGCCTTGTTTCTCTTTAAATGGATTATAATGTATCTATTTCTCGTGCAGTTTTTTGAACATGGAATGGCATCTCAGAGGAGAGAATTGGCTAGCATACTCTTTGGGCATGTTCTAACTCTGAGCCTTCAAATGTATGGTTGTCGCGTGATACAAAAGGTATACCAAAGTGAATCTAGTAATGCTCAAGTGTTATCTGCTAGATTAATCTTTTGTTTTGGTTTCTATTCTGATACACTAAATCTAGCACCAACCAGTGGGATCTCGGGGTTGATTATCCGCATCTTCTCAATAACTTGAGTTATATTGAGATGAAAATTGTGGTATGGTTGACTCTGCAGGCAATAGAAGTAGTTGACGTGGACCAGAAGATTAAAATGGTTGAGGAGCTTGATGGCCATGTTATGCGCTGTGTACGAGATCAGAATGGGAATCATGTCATTCAGAAATGTATTGAATGTGTACCAGAAGTTCATATCCAATTTATCGTCTCAACATTTTTTGGACAAGTTATTACTCTCTCTACCCATCCATATGGCTGTCGAGTAATACAGGTAGATCAGTGGTGTTTCTTATCCATTTGTCATAGTAATTTAGTTTGATATATTATTTATATTCCTTGATCTTTCAGAGAGTATTGGAACACTCTGGCGATCCAGAAACTCAAAGTAAAGTGATGGAAGAAATCCTTGGATCTGTAAGCATGTTGGCACAAGATCAATATGGCAACTATGTTGTTCAGGTATGGAATATTCACTACTCAGCAAGCTGCTGCTGCTGGCGTGTAGACTATCGGATTTAGAAGTAATTATTTTTTGTTCTTTTTCTTGAATTAGTTGTTTTTTGTACACAATATCCTCACTTCTTGACTAGTATGGAGCAATGCATAAAATGTACCTGAGTTGGCAATTCCTGATTTTATTTTGATAAGGTAAAATTTATTACTGTAATAAAGTACCAAGATGTACAAAACCATTACAGGGAAAAACAGAACTCCCTAAACATCTAACCCTCCCAGCAGACGCAAGAAGTTCTGTTATGAGCATATATTTTGCTTATTTTTAAATATGCAATATCGCACATTTCATTCCATTGATTGGTGGCTCTGTCTTGCCTTTTTTATAATCTATAGAAAAATACATTTACCTCATCGCTTTTGTACAAAAAATTGAGGTCATTAGTTTTTACTGTGAAGATGTTTGGTTGGAGAAGTGAAATCTTTTGCAAAAAGCTTTGTCAGTTTTGCAACTTTAGTTGTTTGCTAAGTTGTTTAAATATTTTTTACTTCTTTGAAAACTAGAAGTTCGAAAATTGAAAAAACTATTTTCAAAAGTTTCAACCATATGCACGCACATACACATTCACGTGGTTCTCTAGGGTTACCAATATATGCTGCCACCTTTAACAGGATGCTAAATGGGGAACCTAGTACCTGTTCTGGCTGGAAGAAAAGGTTATTAAGTAGTGGTATTCCCCTCTTTTATAAGACAGAAGCCCTTCTTGAGTTCTTATTTGCTGCCTTTGATTTTGTTTTACTAGAGTATTAGTGAATGAAAGCGCTCTTTTAGTCGGTTAAAAGTTTGCTTCTTGTAAAAATGTAGCAAAGATGTCTTGCATCCCTTTACTGAGGTACAATTCGACCTTTTTTCCCCTTGTACTTATTCATCCCTCTGTTGTTTTAAATGCAATACTTCCAGCATGTATTGGAGCACGGGAAGCCGGATGAGCGCTCTACTATAATTAAGGAACTGGCTGGGAAGATCGTGCAAATGAGCCAGCAGAAGTTTGCCTCTAACGTTGTTGAGAAGTGTTTAACTTTCTGTAATTCCAGTGAACGACAGCTATTGGTGAATGAGATGCTTGGCACAACTGATGAAAATGAGCCTCTTCAGGTTTGTCTAAATTTTATTCAATATTTTACCATTTAAGCAGGATTTTGATTTGCATATGGCTACTGGGTTCATAATATTCAGACTGCTTCAAGATTATGTATATGGAAATTTTAATTTTTTTATTGGAAGCAACCTCTCTACCTTCACAAGATAGGGGTAAGATTGCTTACACATCACCCTCCGCAGACCCAGTTACACTAGGTATGATGTTGTTGTGTCAGGATGGAGTATAAACCACCTATGTTGTGCATTTGTTGAACTTTTAAACTCTTGTATGCACCTGCCTGGATTTCCAAATCCTGAGGTAGCAAGCTTGGTTGAGGATATTTTGAAGCTTCTGGATAGGATGTTTGAACCTAGAGATTGCTGAACTAATGATTGTTATCTTTTGGTGGGCCTCTATTGACATACGTACCCTATCAAGTTCACTACCTCTGTTTATGTTCCTGTTCTTGTTCCTGTTGAGACGCATGGCGTTGCAGTCTCAGATTAATCGCTAAGGCAGCCAGTTGTTTTATTTTTAGGACTTAGCTTGAATGGGATATCAGTCTCTTAAAAAGGTTGAACTTGGAAGAAAAGATAGGTAGCCTAGATGGTATGATCACAAGTCATAGCTTATACCTGATATTTTGTGGCACATGTTTTTGAAAAGCAAGAAGTGGTTGAAGATGAAGTTACCAAACGATCATTCATCAATCCTGATTCTTCTATTATTTGGTTTCCTACCTCCAAAATTAACCCAGAAAAATCTGAAAACCAACTGTTGCCAAATTGAAGATAAGATCTTGAACTCTATTGCTTTATTTCAAACCAAAATAATGGGAATATGTTGAATTCGAAATTAAGCACAAGAAATGATAGGTGTTAGCTATAATTTCTAAACTTCTCTTAACACTTACTGGATGAGCATTGGACTTACCCTTGACATGTTGCTAAAAGACATTAGAAACTATGGCGCATGGTGATGTTGCATAGGTTTTTAGGTGGTAATTTGTTCACCATTCCAGACATATCATGGTTGGCGGCAGAGGGTAACTGGCTCTTCTGACCTTTGTATTTTGCTCGTGCTTTTTGACATCTTGACATGTTTGGTCCCCTTTAAAGAAATTTTTAAAGTCTTGTGACCAATTAATACTTGATTTTGGATGCTTAGACTGATGTCTTGGAACTCTCCTCAAAAAAAGATGGAACAAGTGGTGTGGGGTGGGGTGGGTGGTGGTGGTTCGCCCGGAGTGTTTTTTATGTCAAGATACCCCGAGTTTTCTATATAATTATTGGATCTCAACAATATCTATGCTTTAAGTTTTGCATCTTTGGGAATAGAGTTTATCTTAAGAAGTACTACCTCATGTATCTATGGTTGTGATTTTGATAGCAGCTGTAACATATAAACTTTTAAATAGTCTTCTTTCTCTTCTCTTTTCTCTAATTGATGAAATCATCTCGTGGAGTTGTGCATTGTTTTTTTACATCTTTCTTCTTTTTGTCCAGGCTATGATGAAAGATCAGTTTGCAAATTATGTAGTACAGAAAGTTCTGGAAACTTGTAGTGATCAGCAACGCGAGCTGATCATGTCGAGAATAAAAGTTCACTTGAATGCTTTGAAGAAATACACTTACGGAAAGCATATTGTCGCCCGTGTTGAAAAGCTAGTTGCTGCTGGGGGTGAGCTCTTTTTCTGTTTGTACTTGTCTAGAGCACTGAATCCATTTGTGCTTTTAGTACTATATGGTGTTTGGCCATGACTTTACATGCACACTATTGAAAAATTTGTTTCACTTATAAATCTCCCAACCTTTTTTCCAAGTGATTCATGTCCAGATACAATTCAACTTGCAAAGACTCGTTCTCCAACTTCGACTTCAATAACTTGTTTTTTTTTTCAGCTTTCAACTGAATATTGTCTGAACGTCTGCTAAATGATTTTTCTATGCTGTTTTGCAGAAAGGAGGATTGCTGCGCAGTCCCTAAGTACTGCTTAGTCTTGTAGGAAAAGAAAGTTGTACAGCTAACTGAGGCTAGTTTGAGCTACCTATCTTCCACATCTGTGTTTTGTTATTTGCAAATAAAAGTTGTTGCATGTACTAGAGGAGATGTACATTGTGTAGTTAAAAACATAAATATCAGGTATGCTGAAGCTCAGATGTCAAATATTCGAGATGGCTGTGCAGAGGGAAGTTGAGTTTCCGGAATGGTGTAAAAAAAGGAAGATAAAAAGGCGAGGTAGTTTTACATCGACGCGACTGTACAAAATGTTGCCTTTGTTGGAGAGTTGATGTTTTAGGGGAAGGTCAGAATTTTATTGTATGGTATTTGACAATTTTTCTTTTATGGCCAAGTATATTTTCCTTCATCTCAGATCCTCAGTTTTCTACTCATTTATCATTTTATGTGGATTTATTTGATACGTAATCTGCAATTGGATTTGCTTATGTTTGTCCATTTGTTGACGTGAAATCATGTTTTTATTTGTTTTCCCATGCATGTCTGGTGTATGCATTGGAGCCCCGACTAATCTGAATTTGCTGCATATGATCTGTAGAAGGGGATCTTAGTAAGATTCTTTTCCATACTCGGGATTTAAATCTGAGACTTCTGATCAAGTGTGGAAGGGATATGTGTTGCTGTTTGTTGTTTTTGTTAATTGATTTAAGCTTTCATATTATATATTATTAGTTTTATCTGCTTTATATTATGATTTATGCACTTATTTGTCGGAGTAGATTTTAATTATTAATATCTCAGAACAAAATCTTAAATATCAATAAGAAATATTTTTGTATGAATAATTTTCACCTATCACTCTATTCACAATGCCATTATCATTAATTACCTTTGTTATCATAACTACTACTTCTTCTGCCTCAATTTATGTGGTTTTTTTCATTTTTCAAGAGTCACAAGTTTAAGTCATGCAATCTTTGAATTTTGTACGTCTTCTATTTTTGCTATTTTCTTTTATAAAGGAGGAAATCAGGAAGAAGCATCGATGAATCTTTATAATTAATTATAATTTGATAAATTGTAATAGCTGATAATTGTGTTATTAGTAGTTTTTATTCAAATTTCGTGTGATGGTTTTTGAATAATTATTCTGATAGGTAGGCAATTAGATTTAATAAAGGGCAAATCACATAAATCCCACTAGTTTAGGTCTTAATTATTAAGATTCCCAATAGTTTCAAATATTATTTCCTCTACCATATTTTATGATTAGGATACATGAGTCTGAATCCATGAGATACATGTATCTGTCGAATTTTAAAATTGAGATACAAAATTTATTTATTTATTTAAATTAATTGGTTGTAACTTATTTCCTTAATTAGAGGAGTAATTGAGGATTTTCAAAATACATAGATAATTAATTTCATTTTATTATTCTTTGAAATAGTAAATTCATTAATATTATTAATATAAGATAAAAACATGTATATCTTGGTAATGTAATTTGATTACTTTCAAATTATTACTCTTAAAATAATAAATTCATTAATTTGATGTATCTATTATCAATATATGATGTATCCAACAAACTAAACATTCAGATACATGAGTGCCATACAAGTACATTCATATGCATCATAGAAGTATCTAGCATTAATTTCATGTATTTGTTATACGTATCTAGTATTAATTTTATGTATCTTTTGTATGTATCTAGTATGAATTTGATGTGTCAAGTATCAATTGCATATGTTATATCCAAAAACATGTATCTCGAATACATAGTAAATATATACATCTAATTATGTGTATCTAAATATGAAATATACAAAAAGAAGAAGCATATACATCTAATTATGGGTATCTAAATTTCATACGTTATATCCAAAAACATGTATCCCGAATACATAATAAGCATATACATTTAATTATGTGTATCTAAATATGAAATGTAGTTGAAACACATGAATCTATGAACAAATCACGACTGTAGAGTAT
>JAJOOH010072720.1:0-21472 GCA_029582605.1 Solanum gracilifrons
AAAATAACTTAATTAATAAACAAATAAAAAATTAAAGTTGGAACGAATGTACCGAACGTCTACGTAAAAGTAGACGTATAACCAAAGCCGGAATTGAGAGATGCCAATTGAAGCTTTCGATTTACTTCAAATAAATCTCCGAAATTGGAACTCCAAGTCAATATCACAAAATAATAATTATGAATTTATGAGAGATTGAAAATTAAGAGATTTTATAAGATATTAATGAAATTGTTTGTGAATTTGTGATTTAAATGAAAAAATAAGAGTATATTTATAGTGTTAAGGGGTAGAGAGGGGTTGGGGGGCTGTTTGGAGCCGTTTTGGGCCCCAGCCCAACGGCTAAAAGGGCCCAACGGCTCTTAACGTTCACATTTAAAAAAAAAGAAATTTTAAAAAATAAATTAAATTGACTGTTGAACCGGACCGGAATTGGTTTTACCGGATCGGAACCGGTTCTTACCGAACCGGATCAACCGGATAAAAATCCGGGTTTCGTTTCGGTACTGGTTCCGGTACCTATAATACCGGTTCCTTACCGGTTCAACCGGTACCGGTCTTACCGATACGGGAACCGGATCGGAATCGGATCGGACCGGACAAAAACCGGTCCGTTTGCCAGCCTTAACTATAGCACACAAAAATCAATAAAATATGGGTTTTCCTGCTTTGGACTCGTTTGAACTTGAAAATTTGCCGATTTTTCCCCTCGAGACCAACTCATTCCTTTAATAAGGTCTTAATGGACGTTTATGAAAAATTTCAGAAAAAAAAAACCAGAATCCTGAATCACCAAAAATTCATGGACTATTGCATACGAAAATCAGTAAAATTTGGATTTTCCTGCTTTAGGGCTCGTTTGAGCTTGAAAATGCGCCGATTTGCCCTTTGGGACCAAATCACGCCATTAATAAGGTCTTAGCGGACTTTCATGAAAAATTTAAGCCAAAAACAAGTCAGAATTTTGAATCACCAAAAATCCATGGATTATAACACATGAAAATCAGTAAAATCTGGTTTTTCCTGCTTTGGGGCTTGATTGAACTTGAAAATGCGCTTGCTTGCCTACCCGAACAAACTCACGCCATTAATAAGGTTTTAACGGAAATACATGAAAAATTACGACTAAAAATAAGACGAAATCCTGAATCACGAAAAATCCATGGACTGTAACTCACTAAAATTGATAAAATTTGGTTTTTCTTGCTTTGAGGCTCGTTTGAACTTGAAAATGTGTTTGTTTACCCCTCGGACCAACTCACGCCGTTAATAAGGTCTTAACGGATGTACATGAAAAATTTCGTCAAAAAACCAGTTGAAATCCCGAATCACCAAAATTTCATGGACTAATAGTACACAAAAGTTAATAAAATTTATTTTTTCCTACTTTGGGGCTCGTTTGAGCTTGAAAACGCACACATTTGACCCTCAAAACATATTTACATCACTAAAAGTCTTAACGAACTTCCATGAAATTTTTTGGCAAAAAACAAGCCGAAATCCCGAATCACAAAATGTCCATGGACTATATATAGCACACGAAAATCGGTAAAATATTATTTTTTCTACTTTGGGAATCGTTTGAATTTGAAAATGCACATGTTTGCTCCTCCGGACCAACTCACGCAATTAATAAGGTCTTTACGGCCGTCTATGGAAAATTTCGGCCAAAAACAAGCCGAAACCCTGAATCACCAAAAATTCATGGATTATAGCACACAAAAATTGGTAGAATCTAGTTTTTCCTACTTTGAAATCGTTTGAACTTGAAAATGCACCCGTTTACCAATCGGGACAAACTCACGCCATTAATAAGGTCTAAATGGATGTCCATGAAAAATTTCGTCCAAAAACAAGTTGTAATCCCGAATCAGCTAAAATTCCTGGACTTAGCACACAAAAATTTGTAAAATCTGGTTTTTTCTGCTTTGGGCTTGTTTGAACTTGAAAATGCGTCTGTTTGCCCCTCGTGACCAACTCACGCTATTAATAAGGTCTTACTGGACTTCCATGAAAAATTTCAGCAAAAAACAAGTCGAAATTCCGAATCACCAAAAATTCATGGACTCTGCACACGAAAATCAGTAAAATATGGTTTTCCTTCTTTGGGGCTCGTTTGAACTTGAAAATGCGCATGTTTCCCCTTAGGGACCAACTCACGCCATTAATAAGGTCTGAACAGACGTCCACGAAAAATTTTGGCAAAAAACAAGCCGAAATCTTGAATCACATAAATCCATGGACATAACACACGAAAATCGGTAAAATCTGGTTTTTCCTACTTTGGGGCTCGTTTAAACTTGAAAATGCGCTCATTAATAAGGTCTTGACGTCCGTGAAAATTTCAGCAAAAAATAAGCCGAAATCCTGAATTAGCAAAATCCATGGACTATAGCTCACGAAAATTGATAAATCTACTTTTCCTGCTTTGGGGCTTGTTTGAACTTGAAAATGTGTCTGTTTGCCCTCGATACCAACTCACGTCATTAATTAGGTCTTAACGGAGTTCCATGAAAAATTTCGGCCAAAACCAAGTCAAAATCGTGAATCACAAAAAATCAACGGAATATAGCACACGAAAGTTGGTAAAATCTGATTTTTCCTACTTTGGGGCTCGTTTGAAGGGATAAGGGTCTGAAAAATACCCCATCTTTGGTCGAATTTGCTGTTGCAATACTAAACTTTCATGAGGACCTATTACCTCTCTACACTATTTAATACCGTATTTTAAACATATATATTTGTCTACGTGAACATAAAAAATAATGCAAAATTATAAATAGTAATGTGTCACGTGGGCACATATATGCCTTTAAAATACACTATTAATAGTTCAGGGGGTAAAAAATACGATATTAAATAGTCTAGGGAGGTAATATGTCCTCATGAAAGTTTAGTATCGCAACAACAAATTCGACCAAAGTTAGGGTATTTTTCAGACCTTTATCCCCTCGTTTGAACTTGAAAATACGCTCATTTGCCCTTCGTGGACCAAATCATGCCATTAATGATGTCTTAACGGAAGTCCATGAAAAAATTAAGCCAAAAACACGAATCACAAAAAATTTATCGACTATAGCACACAAAAATCGTTAAAATCTAGTTTTTCCTACTTTGGGCTCGTTTGAACTTGAGAATGCGTTTGTTTGCCGCTCAGGACCAACTCACGCCATTAATAAGGTCTTAACGGACTTCCATGAAATTTTTTGACCAAAAACAAGTTGGAATCCCGAATCACCAAAAATTCATGGTTTATAGCACACGAAAATTAGTAAAGTCTGGTTTTTCCTACTTTGGGGCTCGTTTGAACTTAAAAATGCGCCTGTTTGTTCCTCGGGACTAACCCACGCCAATAATAAGGTCTTAACGGACGTCGATGAAAAATTTCGGTAAAAAACAAGCCTAAATCCCGAATCACCAGAAATTCATGGACTATAGCACATGAAAATTGGTAAAATATGGTTTTTCCTGCTTTGGAGCTCATTTGAACTTGAAAATGCGCTCATTTTCCCCTCAGGTCCAATTTACGCCATTAATAAGGTCTTAATGGATGTCCATGAAAAATTTCGGCCAAAAACAAGCCGAAATCTTGAATCACCAAAAATTCATGGACTATCGCACATGAAAATCGGTAAAATCTTATTTTTCTGCTTTGGGGATTGTTTGAACTGTAAAATGCGCATGCTTGCCTCTCTGGACCAACTCACGCCATTTATAAGGTCTTAACAGACGTCCATGAAAAAATCTGCAAAAAACAAGCTGGAATCTCAAATCACCAAAAATCCATGGACTATAGCACACAAAAATTGGTAAAATCTGATTTTTTCTTCTTTGGGGCTCGTTTGAACTTGAAAATGCATTTGTTTTCCCCTCGGGACCAACTCACGCCATTAATAAGGTCTTAACGGACTTCCATGAAAAATCCTGGCAAAAAACAAGCCAAAATCCTGAATCACCACAAATCCATGGACTTTAGCACACGAAAATAGGGAAAATATGATTTTTCCTGCTTTTTGGCTCGTTTGAACTTGAAAATGTGTATGTTTACCCCTTAGGACCAACTCACGCCATTAATAAGGTCTTAACGGACTTTCATGAAAAAATTCGACTCCAAGGCGCCAAATACATGGGCAAATACACACGAAAAAAAAAGTCGCATAATTCCTAATAGTTAGCTCATAAATGCAAAAATATGCCTTAAAATAATGACGAACTATCCGTAATGCTCCCCCAACTCACTACGGAGGTCTGCATAATGTTTTTTTGGATTTCATTTTCAGGTGCCAAAGGCGTCAAATCCATGGGCTAATATACACACGAAAAACTTAGAAAGTCACATAATTCCTAAAAGTTGGCTTATAAATACAAAAATGTCTTAAAAATGGCGAGACTATACATAATGCTCCTCAGCTCATTATAAAGGTCCTCATAAGGTTTTTTTTATGTCATTTTTCGAATCCCCAAGACACAAAATCCATAAGCTAATACTTACGAAAAGTTAAGAGAGTCGCGTAATTACTAAAAATTGGCTCATAAATCTGAAAATATGTCTTAAAAAATGAATGGACTATATATATTACTCCCCAACTCATTATGGAAATTCTCATAAAGTTTTTTCAAATTTTATTTCTCAGTTTTTTGACATACAAATCTACTGAGAAGACCAACAATGATAACCCAACACTACAATAACAATAATTGTGCTTCAATCTCGAACAAATTTGGGCAACAACTCGACACTCAAATAAATCATACATTGTACCTATCGAGCTGCGTCAATTCTCGACTATTTTCTTTACATAACCAAATCATGAATAAATTTACAATGTTAACATGTTTGGCAAATTACCTCTTGAATTACATAGCCCAGATTTGATTCAGTTTCCTGATCTTCAGAGCTAAAAAGAATTACTTTACACAAATTTACGGAGAGGAAAAACAAAATCTAGAACAGGAAAAGAAAAAAAGAAAAAAAATGTAAAATACAATTGCATATATATATATATATATATATACTACTCTCCATGGACCATAGCAGACTGAAAGGGTACTCTCTTGATTTCCACAAAGGTTGAAAATTCCTTGTTCATAGGTTGTTTCCATGGTTCACCATCCACCTGCATATAGGCTTCTTTCCATTCGCCGCCTCGTAATTCGAACCTGATTGCTGAAGCCTATAAAATAGAACAGATATTTTGTAATTCAAACAACTTGGACCAGCTTTCGGTGACAATGTCAAACAAATGAATTGATGGAAACATGAATATGAACCATGGCATTCTCTTTGCAAATGTGTGTGGGAGAGCAGGGAGGTGGGGAATGGGTGGGGTGTTATTCACGTCCTCTGTTGTGACACCCCACAAAAGAACCATAAACTTAATTGAAACCTATATTGCAAGGTTTTTTGGTCAGGTCTAGATAGTGCGATTAAGCACCATTGTGTGGCTTGGCAAACCCTTTGTTACCCCTACAAAGAAGGGGACACCAATTTCAGGAGATCGTTTGATACATGCCAAGCCTTCAACACTAAACAATGGTGGATTTTGAGAACTACCAACTCACTTTGGAGTGAGTTCATGAAAGCCAAATACCTCACTAATATCCATCATATCTTGACGTTAAAAGTAGATTATTCATTCTCATAGCTGGAAATTATGACATTACTTTCTAGTTGTTTATCAAAAAAAAAAAAAGAGTGATAAAAAGACTGCTGACACCAACATCCTTTTGGTATGATATATGGTCTAGCATTGGACCTCTTCACCAGATGGTTCCCCTTGGCCTTAACCTAGGGAACATTAAGATGAAAGAGGTCCAGAAGAATGGTGGAACAGGAAGGTTCTGCTCACTCAACTCCCTATTGACACAATGAACAAGATCAGGGAGCTTCAAATCTCCCTGAATATTGCAAAGGATGACAGGGCCATAGGGATGCCAACCTCCACAGGCTATTGGTTCAGCTTGATATAATCTGAATTCTGAGGCAGAAGTGAGCTCCTAATCATGTTGATAACAAGGTCTGGTACAAAAGCATATTTTCTAAGATGTCTTATATCACTTGAGGGCCCTTCATAATAGACTAGCTACTGACCAAAGAAGAGCTAGATTTGGTATCATTATGGTCCCTGTTAGAATAGAAATAAGTATTTCCTACTTAGAATAGGAATAGGAATAAGAATAGGAATCCTAGTTGGAAAAGGATTCCAATGTAGTGTCTATAAATAGGGTCTCAATGTAACTATTTAGATACACAATTCAATAATATTTTTCCCATATATTTCTCACAGTCCCCAAATGCAACTGCTGCAGTGTCACCAACATTAGGGAGGAACTTGAGATTGCAGGCCACATATAAAGCCAGGGTGACCATACTAAAAAGCTGTGAATTTATTTTGGTAGTCCTCTAGGCATTAACTTGAGCAATTCAAGTCTTAAAGTGGCCCTCCTTAACTGGTGGAATCATAAGACCCCCAAGCCCTTTCCTGGCATGCATTGCTAGGATACATCCCATTTTCATTTGCTGGGCAGCCTGGAGGTCTAGGTGTAATGGCAAATTTGATGATGAAAAACCTTCTGTGTACAAGATCAACTACTACCATTTTCTTTAACATATGCAGGTACTCAGACTCAGTTTGGATGAGCCAGAGTTGGAGACACTTGGGAGTCCATATGTCAAGCATGTGATGCAGACATACACCAAAGAACAATCACAGAAGTCAAATGGATCAGATCTAGGGAGACTGGAATCAAGCTAACTACTGATGGGGGTTGCACGAGGACGGATTATAATAGATAGTCTTGGCAGCACCATTTTTGCATACTCTATTACCCTGGGACAAGGCACCAGCAACATGGCTAAAGCTGTTGCAATTTGCATTGCTCTTAGGCATCAAATGGTGTGTCAACAATGGGGCATCAACCATGTTTGTGGAGAAACAGACTCCATACTGATAGCTAAATGTGCCAACAAGGAATGGAAACCACCTTGGAGGATCAAAAAGTACATAGAGGAAATTCAGAAGCTAGTTGAGGATCATGGATTCCCTCCCATAAGCCACTGCTTCATAGAAATAAATAAACCAGCTGACAATTTAGTTTCTATTACCCATGCAGAGTAGAGTCGATGCAAGTGTTAGATGCCTTTTCTGAATTACCTATGCAGATCAAAGAGTTGGTTACCATGGACAGATGAAACTTTCCATCATTCAGAAACTAACAAAAAATTTGCCTAGCAACATCATCTATTATCCCCCTGAACAAATAAGCCAAAGCCTCTTTTGGTTTGGATAGATTAGTGCAAATATAATTAGTCTCATCTCAATGATCGTGTATAAAAGTTAGGGCTGCCAAACTCAATTTGTAACTTTTTGCTCATCAATGATCAATGGAGGTTCTTGAATTATTATTTTTTCTAAAGAGAGGACAGTAACCAAGAAGAGATGAAAAATTATAGCACTCTCCCGATTTCATTCAGCATTCTACAGGAAACTCTGTGAAGCAATGCATGTGATGAATCCATATGACAGAGAGAACAGGTTCTAGTGAGTAAGCGAGTAAAATACCTGGGCAATATGTTTGGCAGAGATGAGTTCAACCATAACCATAGAAGCATGCCATCCATGTTTCAGGCCAAATATTTCAACATATCCATCATCCGCATGGGCTTCAACAAAACCTTTCTGAAATTTCAAAAGCAAGAGAAAAGAAATCAATATTATTGTTTAAAAGGATATTATAGCGGATAATACATTGGTTTCCATCAACATTTGTGGAAATTGGCAACTGATCAATCCGACTATTCAGTAGGATCACAATATTATGGGAAACCCTTTCATCACCCCAAAATACAGCTTTCTGATTTTTTCCCTGAAGTTTATGATAAAGAGTCTGCAGTGCCCAGGCCACTGATATGCAGTTTGTTCAGTGTAATAGAATATCAGAAACAACAAAGCATTGGGACAATTTGGCACTTGGGGATTCTGGCTCTAACTGTGCTCTAAAAATTTTTACAATAGCATAGAAATAATGCCAAATTCAACTCGTTTTACAGTGGCTAAATTGATTCACTCTTTTGTTTCAATAAACATGAAATTATACCATATTCAGTACTTGAAGCAGAAGTTGGACTCAAAATAAAGCGCTTGATAAAATTAAAGGAACCATCAACTCGTTCTACTTAAATTCCCAAAAGATTTCAAGCAAACATCCTGATTGACATTGGTAAAGTGATGACTAACTTAAAAAAGTTTCTTAAAGAAGAAAGTAATCACCAAGTTCACATTCCAATATAAAAATCTTCCAAGTGTTCTGCTTAATCATGATCTCAACTGCCCAAACAAGTCTATGTGTCTACCAGGGGCATCATTCAAGTCCATTAAGGTTCTTACAGCCCTCTACAGACATAATACTAGGAGTAAACGGACAAATGCAAAATGGAAGTGCATCACTAGGATCAAATTTACCATCCTATGTGCCTAGTACCAAAAAAAATAATACCTTCTCCAAGTACTCTGGCTTCAAATTCCCCCATGGATTCCTTCCACTGCCATAACTAGGAAGATTCAAAGTCACTATAGACCGAACACTGCAACGTGAAAGGATTAGGAATGTGAGGTCATGCATAGGGAAGGTAGAACTATAAAACTTCAAAACATGTAACAACTCTTTAGGAGCACTATTACTAGCATTATTTTTCAGTATGATTGACTATATTTGCCCCCAAATCAGAAAAAAGAGGACAAATATTATGTGGAGGTAATCCAAGCGATTCTGCATTTTGCTATGAACTATTTAAAATATATTGCGCCGTTTAATAGACGCCAAAGGACAAATATCAACCTTGAAGGTATAGGGACTTGCTCCCACTTCGAGCTATTGACCTTCTTGACATATAAGCGCAGAATGTTATTTAATCCCCTGCATCAAAAAAAATCATTTAGGAATCAGAGATATGCTTCAGCATACTAGATTCAGTAACCATTAGATTCTCTAAGAGATAACAATTTTAAAAAATGGCAAAAAATCTTTCCCAAGATATTTTCTAAATGAAGTAATTACATGACACCAAAAACAAGTACAATTGTTTCCAAAACAAGTTTGGAAGGTCAAACACACCATATCAAAAGCCATGATATATTGAACGAAGAGGAAGAGGGCATCCATCACATATGACCATTCATGATACTCAAAAGTTTCCAAAGTAATACCTAATAATATAGCTATAGTAGCATTCACATTCAGCAAGTAATAACTGCAAGTAAAATTAGCAGTCTGCATCAGCAAATGTGACATTAATAAGTGCAAGAAGCAAGCTCGCACCCCTGAGGTTGATAGGTGGAGAAATATGAGCTGTCTATAGCCAGGGAGCTTTCTTCCTTGCTATTTGGAATCCTAAGGGGAACACTTCTCTAGCGGCTTCAAACTGGGTTGCAAGGCTTCAGCAAGGATAAGCAGACGATATAATTAAGAAATGCTTTGAAGCTTTCCTGTGCATTAGATCCAAGAATCCAGAGGAGACGCTGAGGTTAGTGTAAATCTCGATGTGTCAAGCAAAATTTCTCAAGCCACCTGCTGTACCAACGTTGTTCCAATCTGGGAATAAGGTAAAATGTATCACTATGTCGAGTTCTTTCCACTTTTATGACAGGATGAGAGCAACTCTCACTCCCTTATATTTTGGCAAGTTTGACAGGCATGCCAGACTTTTGGAACTTTCTTTGTTTTTTTCTTCAATAAATATAACTATGAAGACTATGAGGACTCCAGGACTGCTTGTGCACTCATGAGTCGTTCCTACAGGTAAAAGTCTAAATACTCACAGATTTGCGATTGTCCTTCTCTCATATCGTATACAGTGAGTTTGCATCGTGATTTACTGACATGCCAAATACATTTTAAAGCATTATCTACTACCTGATTTGAAGGATATAATATTAATGTTGAACTCACTATGCCCAAATCGTTACTTGTGCATTCATTTGTCCAAACCTTCTCAAATTTGCAACTATTTTTATGAAGAAATTTCAAATTTGCAGCACAACAAATGCAAACTTCTCACACTTTAAGATGATGTATAATGTCCAATATATAACATTAGAAAAGAAGTACAAATGCATAATAGGGCTACTCTCTTCTGCGTCAACTGCTATGTGCTAAAGGCCCTCGGGACTTGACACTTGGACACTGGGAAGGAAAGCTCTTGAAAATGTCTTGTAGTAGGAGGACCCAAAGTCGGACTACTATAGTGAGTCTAGTGACTACTAGAGGACACTACTAGTAATAATATGCCTCAATCTCAACTAGTTAGAATCGGCTCTATGAATCCTATATAACCATTCCATCTACTAGGGCTCACCCCATCCTTATACTCAATAATTTATTTCAGACAAATTAGAGGCGATTGCACTAGATATTTTCTAAAACGCATACTTATTCATGCACTCAATAAATTGACTGGTGCAAAAGCATATACTCGGAAAAAAAAGGAAGGAGAAAAGCACAGGAAACTTAAACTGCATCACAAATAAGTATATATTTTTGGAAAGATAACTGATACATATGATTTTCCTAAAGAATAATTGTCATGCCACAACAAACAGATGACGCTGAAAATTGAATTTCAAAATCAGTATCTATGTATTTTATTTAAGACAGGGAAATCTTCAAGACAAGCTACATGTTATTGAGTTGTTAGAAAGTAAATGGAGGTGGTTTCTTATGCGTGATTTTGACCATTAGTTTTAAGTAATACTTCAAGAAAAGATTTTAAAAACGCATGTGTTAAACCAATCTACAAAGACATTTGTGGTCCGTGATAATTGATCTCTAATACAAAATGATGTTGAACCTGTCAACATTTGCTTTCTTTCATGCCTAACAATATCAGTGTTCTGCATTCATTGTTAGATATAAGTTATGATAGGCCAGCTAAACAAGTAACCCTTCGTTTTGATCTGAGGTGCAAAGAAAAATATGTCTTTCTAAGATAAGGACTAGTCAATCCCAGCTAGAAAAGTGACCAAGCAGGGCCTTTCTGATGGATGAAAGCATTAGTTATATCTCTATCTTACTCTGACCCCAATCTATGATGAACCAGACAAGTGAGGTAAGCATATTGTATGATTATGCATGTAGGAAAAAAACAAATAAAAACAAACAGCTGTTGCATGCGGGATTTGAGTGGATAACTGAGTGAGGAAGTTTGAACCTTAAACCAGGATCACTGCTACAAGGTGCAAAGAACCAGCCTTGCTTGCAACTATATCCTGAGTAAATCAACTGCAGAAAACATTCTTGTCAGAATCTAGAACATTGTACTTCATGAAATCAAATATAATTTACTTGTGAAAAGTAAAAACACCAATTACAATACACTTAAAAGTTATCTATGCCTTTGTGACAGAACTCTAAAAGACAGGTATACACTTCAAAGTTGTCTATGCTTCACTCCAGACAAGTTTTTATCAAATTTTCTATATCCCTTTCCTTGCTGGAGGTGTTGCTGGTACCACCTTTTTTTTCATTTTGATAAGTATATGCTTTTATCAAGTTGATTTAGGAAAATAAAAGATCAAACAACTTCATAAAATTAAAACTAAACTATGCAAACAAGTTTATGATCAAGAACAAGAGCATCAACCTTATTTGATAGAGGACCTTGAGCAAGGTATGGCTTTTCATTGCGTAGATGGTGAAAACCATAGGCAACTTGCGCATCCATCCCTGCAATAGTTGTGGTATAGACAGACTGTCACAGCTGCTTGTTCATCATGCATTGTTGACCATAAATAGAAGTAAGTTGTCAAGTGAACAAATAGGCAATTTTCTTTGTTGCTAATTATGATTTTGTTTACTTGTCTGAAGAATGTCTTTTCTTCTTGAGTCAGGGTAAGTTGATGTTAGACACCAAGAGTTGTTTCTTTCTTTAGTGGTTAAGATATTATTCCCCCCGTCCCAGTTTATTTGGCATCATTTCACTAGATAAGGAGTTCATGAAAGAAATGAGACCTTTTGTCACAGAAGCTAAGTATGCATAAAATACCAAAAGCAACCTTCTAATTGGGTCCAAAACAATTCATCCAACTCTTGGCAGACCATCTCAATAAGGTGAATATAAATATTAGCAAAATTTAAATATAGAAAGGTGACAGTCAATTTCGAATGGGTAAAATTGGAAATAGCGCCATCAAATTGGGACAAAGGGAGTAGAAGATTTCACAAATGGAAATAAAAATGGCCAACCATTTTTTGAAATGTGACAACACTACCAGATATTCTTAAAATTAAAGAGTGGTGAAAGATAACTCTGTGCTAGTGGATGGTAATAGGTTTGGTTGGGCCAGTTGAGTACACGCAACCTGGCTCAAACACCATCACTATCAACAACGAAAAAAAGAAACTAAAAGAACTAAAGGACAGAGGGTGTAATGATTAACTTCCATAAAAAGACTCTAGGAGCTCAGGAAGTAGCAGATTTTGCAAAAGACGGTTTTCTGTTTATGTTAAATTGTGCAAGAAATTAACGAAGAAGAAAATACTTCTTAGATACCAAAGCATATCTAGCATCTGTCCCTATCAATTCAGTAATAGAAGTAATTATAGTTTTATAACTCCAAAAACTACTGCTCTCATAATTAGCAAAAGTGGTGGTACAATGGTGGTGAAAGAAACTATTTTTCTGTTAGCAGCAACTCCAAATATTGACACTGAAGGACAAGTGTTGGTAGTGGGAATATATGCATTAGTAGAAGCACTGTCACCTAAGAATAGTAGTATCAGATTAAGCATTAAGATTTGATCAAGTTGCATAAAAAGATACAAGTTTAAGAGAGATTTTGCCAGAATTGATTAAAGATTTTCAAATAGTCATACAAATCTAAAAGAAAAATGAATTTCTAATAAGATCTTCGATCATCAGCACTGATATAGACCAGTCATATGCCTTGCCAAGATATTAACAGTAATTGTATATAAAGTAATGAATCATGACATGGAAAGTATTGATGCTTTAGTTAGGTCAAGTTACTGTTGCTCACCTATGCTAAAGTAATTGTAAAATACTCCTTGATAATAGGACGACTTCTCTGGTAATTCCCCTTCAATTTCCAGTTCCTGCACAACCAATGTCATGGATAAATCAATAAAAATTGCTGGAAAAATTTAAAGTGTTCATTATGACTCAATTTATAGTTAATAATTGAAAAGGCAGAAGAAGTTTATCCGTAAAGACAGTTGATGGAGAAAATGAACTTTTGGAATATCCATTCAATTAAACAAGGAATGGAATCAACAAACATACCATAGCTTGCAACTTGCAAACACTCCCTACATAAGCTGACAAGACAATACTCACATAAGCAAAACAATACTCACATAAGCAAGAGTATATAGGAATTGCTGTAATATTACATTTAGAATGAACACCTTGCAAGTGATACTAGACGCTAAATTCCCAAGACAAGTATCTGTAGTAAAGCACCTTCCAAAGCTTAACTAATTTACTAGGACCTACAAAGTATCACTGAATGAATGTTGAATGATTTTCATCAAGAGAACATAAGTATCTATTAACACGTCTACAGCGCATTGATTTCCTTAGGACCCTATAAAATATCAGCGAACAAACAATAAATGACTTCCACTTGGAGAAGCATTACTATATATTAACAAATTTATAACAGTGAGATTTCCTTGAACTCCAAATTGGCTAGGACAAATTGCAGATGAATGTGTGGCATACTAAGATAGATAAGATCACAAACGAAGTTACTCAGGAGTTGGGACAAGGTGTGAGTGGCCTCTGCGGTGGACAAAATAAGAGAGGCAAGGCTGAGATGGTTCAAGCATGTAAAGAGAATATGCATTGATGTCCTAGTGAGTAGGTGTGAGAGGTTGGTTTTAGTGGGTATAAAAGAGGTTAGATGTAGGTTGAAGAAGTCTTGGGGAGGGGTGATTAGACAAGACTGTCACTTCTGCAAGTTACCGACGACATGACCCTAGATAAGAAGACATGGAGTTCGAGGATTAGGGTAGAAGCTTAGTAGGTGGTTGAGCGTTGTCTAGTTCCCTTATCAATATTATTATACTTCCCTACTATCTTATTTTTTTATTTTAGTATTACATGTTTTATTTGCTTCAATTATCGTATTATTTGTTGCTGGCACTTGTTCTCTTCTTAAATTGTTTTCAGCACGGTTTCTTCGATTTTGTATTTCTTTTATGTGTTTTTTGATAGTTTAGCCGATGTCTATCAAAAACAAACTTTCTATCTTCACAAGGTAAGGGGTAAGGGTTAGTACACAACACCCTCCCCCTAGACCCCAGTCCTTAGTTGCGTGGACTCTTCACTTTGATGCCACACCCGTGTCGGATTCTCCAAAAATACATTACTTTTGGTGAATCCAACACGCACCCGTTGATTTTTTGAAGAGTCCAAGTAGCATAGGACCCCACTTGTTGAATTACACTAGATTTGTTGTTTTTATACAATTAGTATATATTATATTGATATAGAAAAAATAAAAATTAATCTAAATATAAGCCTTTGTTTTTAAAGGTTTTTTGGGACTCGCCCGAGGCTCTCCCTTGAATGGGGCACTTGTAGAACCCTGGAAACTCATTTGCGGGGCTTAGTTTTGTAAGTCTAATGCCCCAAACGCTCGATTGTGCGCACTAAACACATCTAACGCTCAACACTCGGGGATTGCTCAATGGTTAGTACCAAAATCATGAGTCAAATTCCCTAATTAACATTGTTAACCCTCAAATTCTTTAACAAATTAATAATGATGTTCAATTCATCTATAGAAATATGAAGATTGAGAATAACTCAAATAACGAGTCATAGTATTGCATATTTACTAATTGAGAACATAGTGAGGATGAATATCATTGGAACATCCTTTCCAAAATAGCTAGATAACTTAAATTTCATATCTTATTTCTATGTCTCAGAATTATCATACATTTTATTATTTTGCTATTTGAAAGCAATTTTGTATTAATTCATGAAAGAGTACCAGACCCACTTAGTGGGATTTCACTGCGTATGTTCTTGTTGTTAAAAAATTGTGATTTTTCAATGTTTAGAAGTTAAGAAATATACTTATTTGTATCTATTGATAACTTTACATTATTGTGTTGTTATACTTGTAAAAATATTCTAGATATTTTGTTTTGAATGAACTGTTTAATTTTCTTTAACTTTTAAGTACTTCCTGTAAAAAAATTTGTTAATATGCTATTTTGTAGAAGTGTAAATTAAAAGATTAAAGATCCATGGGGCATGTCTCAATACTTATGTCTCCCCCGTACTAAGTAAAACACCCCATCTATCAAATTCTGATATAAGCTAATAAAATTTAATTGATTAGAGAATATTAAAGACTTGTAACATAATTATATATTTGATTAGAAAGAACAAATATTTATAAAAAGATTAAATAATAAAATACTACAAGTGCAGATCAAATCTCATTTTATGTCATCTTGATATTGTCACAGTATTTGTTACAGAACATCCAACTTAATAATGGTATTTCTATTTACTATCCTTTTTTTTTTATGACCATAATGTCCGAGCCAGCTTTCGCGCACCTCAACTAATTCCACGGGGTACCTATCACCTCCCACCAACAACAGGTACCAAGTAACTCTATCCACCAAGGCTAAGACGAGTGAGAAGAATCACCTAGTGTGTTTTGTCTCCACTGAGTTTTGAACTTGAGACCACAGGGTTCTCAACCACTTCATTGACCACTATGCCACACCCTTGGGTGCATTTACTATCTTTGTATTTCTGATTTCTTTTATTGTTAGAGTTGTATACATTTTATTCTTATTTATTAGATTATGTAAATTTTAAGACAATTGTTTGTCTTGATTGAAATGTCCTGTTTGTGATAATTAATTAATAAAGGGAATTGCTTTAGCTTTCCTTGAATATTTCTCTATGTGTAAGGTACTAATATGATATAATTGAGATATTTCATGAAGAATCGAAGTCATAGTTCTCATTATACGTAAGTTGAAGTTGAACAAACTATGATTACCGACTTACTATACCGTACCGCACTTTACCAAAATCGAGCTTAAAAATACCGAACCAAACTGAATTAATTTGGTATGGTAATGGTAGTAGTATTTTGAAAAACCAAAGTTACCGAACCGATATTTTTAATACCGGACCATGAAAACATCTAGCTTCTAGAGAGTAATCTAGCATACTGGAAAATAGCAGAGTGAGTGATCTCTATGGCTCAATAAACACATGCCTCAGATTGTAGGTCTATCAGTATCACCTTTCTAGCTGGTGAGAAGGTCATTGGATTTAATATGCAGCAGCTGCATGCTAGTTGGCCAATTATAAGTTGAGAATAGTTGAATGGAATAAAACTTAAGCAAAGTACTAAAACAAATGTGCTGCTCAAACTAACAAGATCAACAACAAACGCTGCTCAAACTAACAAGATCAACAACAAACGGTAACAAGCTACAAGTACTTTTAGGAGCCAGGAAAGTCTGGGTGGAAGCTTTTGGACACCATGTAGTAGGTGGGAGCACTGGGATTAAGTAATCACTAACTGGATGTACTAGTTACACATGGATAGAAGAAGATTTTTTTTTTAAAAAAAAAAAGGTTACAAATCCAAACAAGTCACCCATCCAAGTATGATAGAAAATCAAAAAGACAAGTTCAAATATACTTCTGACTGAACGTGATAACCTTTATGAAGAAAACAAGAAGTGGAGAAATGACCAGAGACTAATGAAACTATGGAAAAAGTTTGATTCCAGATTACTATATTAAGGGCGATAATGACAGATTAGGACCAATACATGTCCATTCGTGATACCAGTATGAGTTTCAACACAATAGGTACATCAATTACCTGATCAAGAGATGCACAGTCTGAAGGTTTAAGAGAATAAGGTGTCTCCATAGCTTCCCCAGCTGGCATTGATATTACAAGATTCCAACTGCAAAGGAAAGCTGCTAATTGAAAAAGTTGCTAAGAGCATAAATGAGGCTCAAATAATTCAGGTAAAAGACAAGGAAAAAATGACAACTAAGTCTCGTATATTCATCCTAAAGTAAACACTTTAGTAACCGCATGAAATTGATGTTAAATCATGTCTGTTTTACTAATTGTCTCAAATGACACATTGATTTTACAATTGATAGACAAAAACAATAAATAAAAATACTTTCCACCATTATTACAAAGAAATACGAGCCATACTCATGTTTCCAGGTACATTACGATAAAAGACACTAGGTTTGAAATATTGCACTGGGAAACAACTTTTAGTCTGTTTCTATTTGCCTTAGTGTGCATCATATCTAAAATGAGGTGTCATGGTGTACGTTATTTGTGGATGAAAATAATATTGATTGACAAGACTCGCAGTGGAATTAACGCTAGGCTGGAGGTTTGGAGACAGACCTGGAGTCTAAAGGTTGAGCAAGTTGAGCAGGACCAAAATTGAATACTTGTAGTGCAAGTCCAGTGATGTAACTCATGAGGTTTGCATGGACACGAGGCAAGATACAAAATCATCCTCAAGAGAGGAAGTTTCAAGTATCTTGGGTCTTTAACTCAAGGAAATGGGAAGATCAACGATGACATCACACATCATATCGATGCCGAGTGGACAAAATGGAGGCTTGCCTCCGAATCTTGTGTGATAAAAATGTACCACCAAATCTTAATACAAAGTGGTGGTTAGGCCGACTAAGTTGTATAGGGCAAAGTGTTAGACAATTAAGAACTCTCATATTCAGAAGAAGAAAGTTGTGAAATGGGGATGTTCAGGTAGATGTGTGGGCACACTAGGAAAGATAAGATTAGAAATGAAGTTATTCATGACAAGGTGGGGGTGGCCTCGGTTGTGGACAAGATAAGGGAAGCGAGGCTTAAGATGGTTTGAACATGCGAAGAGAAGATGTGCAAATGCCCCAATGAGATAGTCGGAGAGGTGGTTATAGCGGGTTTAAGAAGAGGTAGAGTGAGTCCAAATAAATATTGGACAGAGGTGATTAGAATGGACATGGTGAATCTTCAGCTTACCGAGGACATGACCTTAGATAAAAGGATATGAAAGTCGCGTATTAGGGTAGAAGGCTAGTGGGTAGGTTGAGCGTCGTCTCACTTTTCTGCGGGATAGGCTTGGTGGTAGTTTGGTGCATTGTACATGTTTCTCCTTTCATACCAGTAGTATTAACACTATTCTATAGTTTCTTGTCTTTTGATTACTGTTACTACATGTTGTTTCTTATGCTTCGGTTATTGTATTATTTTTGTTGTTACTATTCGTTTTTTGAATGTTATGTAATGTTGTCCCTATTATTTGCTATGTCTTTTGTACTTCTGTATTTTACTTTTCAAACTGTTTTGCCATGTGTTACTCGAGCCGAGGGTCTTCCGGAGACAAGAGGTAGGGGTAAGGTCTTTGTACATTATACCTTACCAAGATCCCACATGTGGGATTGCACTGGATATGTTTTTGCATAGAAGTTGAAATTTAAACAATATAATAAACAATATAAAAATGTTTTGAAAACAAGAGCTGCTCTTTTGAGAAAATGAAGATGAATTGCTTGGTTCTTTTCTATGTTTGGTGTAAACATGAATATCCTCAAGAAGAAGAAGATATTCCTAGCATTGTAGATAACTTGTAAGATTATAGAAGGCTAGTTTTTACACTTCTGTGATCTTTGTTTTGTAAGTATTACTGGACTACTCCTGGAGTATCCTCTGTTGATAATACAAGTAACCTTTATCAAAAAAAAAAAGAACTTCAGAAAGCAAATTCTGCTACTGATTCCAGATGTTCATTAACCTAGAAAAAATATATGATAAGAATAACAAGAAAGGTCCTTTGGTGAGTTATTGAGAAAAAAGGAATTTATATTTCACATATAGTGATATATAGGGCGTGTGAAGGCATCAATAACGTGCGAGAAGTAGTAAAAGATACAAAGGATATTTTCATAACCATGGGTTTACACCAGGGATCGACATTGAGCTTGTACTTGTTTGCCCCCTTGAGATGGATGAGTTAATTAACACAATACATGATGAACACTCATGGTGTATGCCATTTGTTGACAATATTATGCTAATTGATCAAACTAGCGAAGGTGTCAACCTAAATTGTGGAGAAGCCTTCTAAAGAATTAAGTGTTTTAGGATAAGCAGAAACAAAATTAAATATATGCACTGCCAGTTGAGCCTTCTAGAGAGTAATGTTTTAGGTAAGTAGAAAAAAAGATTGAAAATATGCACCGCAAGTTTAGTCAACATAAGAAAAGTAATATTGAGGTGAGATTAGATGGGATTGCGGTTCCTAAATGTAAACAATTAAATATCTAGGATCGTTGTTCCAAGAGAGAGAAATAATGAAGATGCTACTGGATGGTTGAAATGGAGAAGATACATATAGAATCAAAATCAGATGGTTGAAATGGAGAAGTGCTACTGCAAGTTATGTAACAGAAGAACGCCTACCAAATAGAAAGGTAAGTTCTATAGGAAGTTATAAAATCAGCAACGTTACATGAGAGTAAAAATTAGGTCGCCAAAATCCAACACATTTACAAGATGGGCAGAGATGCGAATACTAGGATACATGTGCATAAAATACTAGAAAAGATTAGAAATGGCCACATTTTTAAGAGGTTCAAGTAGCACACAGAGGACGAGAAAATACCACTTGAGATGGTATGGTCATGTCCTGCATCGACCACCATATACACCCCTCCGTAGATATGAAACCATTATGGGTAAAGGTGAAAAAGACTAGGTAGATCTAAAATCACTCGGAAAAAATTTGTCTTAAAGAATCTATAATTTCTAAGGATTCATGCAAGTGTAGCAAAAGATAGGACACAGGGAAAGATAGATCTATAGAGCAAACACCTAATAGTTGAGATCATGTTTTAGTCATGCTAGCATTTTAACTTTACGCACTATGTTTTTCTAGGAGTTGTTCATCCCTTCAGAGATTTATATGTCACTAGAAAATATTAAGAACTTCTAGTACTTTTCATGTTTACTTTTATTTATGTAATATTGATTTGAGATGAGTTTAAATGAAGTAACATGGTCACTATTGGTCAGTGAAGATTGATATAGTTGAACGGGATCGAGGCATAGTTGTTATATAAACTTCAAAAGGCAAATAGCAAATCGTGTTTATGGTTTTAGGAGATTAACACTATGGAAATAGAAAATGTTTTATCAAGAACTATGTTATGATCCCCTGATATGGATCTGGTTATGGTGCGTTGTAGTGTGAAATCAAATGTTTTCTTCCTACGACCTATGGTGCTGGTTCGTTAAGAGAGAACCTGCAATCTCTTGATTTTGAAGTACTCAAAGACTTGAATAATTTTCTGCTTATATTTTCTCAGACACCAGATAGTTTAAATACAATACTTATAAAATAACTACCCCTAGAAACTAGGACATGACTTCCTAACTTAACTGGAATGAAAGACTGCACTACTACAGGAAAATAACTGCACTATTACAGGAAAATAACTGCTACTAAAGAGAAATTATTGCAGTAACTATTGGATAACTAAGGAGTGATAACATTACTCTCCTCCTTCAAATTGCGCTTGTCCTCAAGCGCTAAGTGAGGAAATTAGTATTTCCCTCCTTTCCAGCAAACTCTTCCTCATCGTCTATAAAGTCAATCCAGAATAATTTCTTGCATTGATGACCCCGGGTGAATGGTTCATCACAATTGAAACAAAGTCCCTTAAGTCGCCTTTCCTCCATTTCAGGTCTGGTTAGTTTCTTCACAAATCTGGCATGTTGTTGAGGTGAGAAATCTGCTGTCTTGGATTTGCAAGCATCTAACGATTGCGAATAAACTGATTGTTCCTTGCGTTCATAAAGTCGGGATAAACTCATTGTTGTAGCCAAATCTGGAGGATTATGCAACTCAACCTCAATTGCTATATAATCAGCAAGACCACTGATATAAAGTTCAATTTTTTGTGACTGTGTGAGTGTACCAGCCCGCGAAATTAATTGCTCAAATTTTTCTTGGTAATCGGCCACGGACCCAATCTGGCGCAACTTAGCCAATTCTCCTAACTTCTGACTTCTGATTGGTGGCCCAAAACGAAGGTTACAATAACGTTTGAACTCATCCCAAGACGGTTCAGGCAGATCTGTCTCTAGTTGAAGAAACCAAAGTTGTGCATTCCCCTCTAAATGAAAAGAAGCAAGACTAACTTTTTCTTCATCTGGAGTCTGTTGGTGTCGAAAAAAGTGATCACATCTGTTCAGCCATCCCAAAGGGTCCTCTTGGCCAGTAAACCGTGGAAAATCCAACTTTGTATACCTAGGAATGAAGGAACTTCCTCCTGCATCTGATTTTGACCCTTCTGCCACTACACTTTTACCCTTCCAGCCCCGATTCTGACTGGTATGATCAGTTGATTCAGAATCAACCTTCG